>APFE031323079.1:0-11072 GCA_000404065.3 Pinus taeda | reverse complement strand
TGCCTAAGCCAAATGATCTCCTTTGCTTTATATAGGCAAGCTCTTCCTCAAATCATGGATCATGGGGCTCAATAATAATAATAAAATAAAACAATACTATGGGCCAAAACCATAACAAACCAATACCATCAACTCAATACTAGGGATCAACACGTCTGTCGAGATGCCATGGTCCAAAAACCATAGGTTCAAATTCCAAGGACTAACTACCATGGACCAAAGGTAAGTTTTCCCACATGAAATAAACTTTTCTCCATAGGTTCAAATTCCAAGGACTAACTACCATGGACCAAAGGTAAGCTTTTGTAAGCCCTTAGGGGGAACCATCTGAGCTAGGTCCTTGCTTGATGAACCCTTGAGCATTTTCCAAAATGATGGTTTTAGGGGGTGGGGTCGCCATTTAAATGGCCTTTGGGAACCTCATGGTATTCATAAAATGCTATAGATTTAGGCCCATGCAAGCTCCAATAAATCCAAAATAATAAACATATGGTGAGCATGATAGCTTCAAACCTACCCCTAGTTCATTCCACTTTTTGTAATACTAGATAATTTATAGTGTAAATTCATGTCACCTTTGTTTTTATGTAATTTTTTTAGTGTGCCAAGAGGAACATTCTATTACCCCATATGCAAGATATTTTCAGGAATCAGAGTATAACACTAATGCTAATCAAATTTTAACATTAAAAATAAACTTAAATACTTTAATAGTGATAATTTCAAGTTTTTCATTCAATATTATTAAACATATTGTTGTTACACATCATTTTTTCGCATTAGGCAAATGACCATCAGTTTAGATCTTTGGCTATCCATCAATGTGTTCCAAACCAGCCCCTTGCAAGGCTATAATCCAAACTATCCAAAAGAGAATGAAATTCCTAGATCTCAAGGCTCAAAAACCCATTTTTTGCTTCCTATGCAGTTCCCTAGTCAATTTTTGTGCATACGTAGAAGAGTCCATTAGAAACTGCGCATAAGTTCACTTTTTATTACACTATGGCCTGCGCACATGACTTAATCTATGTAAAAATAAAAAGTAAAGTCTAGAAGAATTGTTAGTTGAATCTTTCCCAACTAACAAGTTTTTGAATGGATGCTTATTCAGCCTCGATCCCTCCCATCATGGAGCTACCTCCCTCTCTTTGTGGAACCCGTATCCCACCATTTGTGGATCTCATCCCTTAGAAAATGGATCCCAAACTTCCCCCTCTTGGCCTATAAAGATAACACAGGCCTGAGGATTCCAGAGGATTGTTGGAAGTAGGCTTATGCTATAGAAATAAGGCTAGGAGGCTATTCATCCAAAGAGAGGGTTGGAGATTGTGAGAAGAGGCTTGCTACATCAAGGATTTGAGGTTGTAAGTTTGTTCTCCATTTTATTAATATAAAATCAAATGTTATTTCCCAATTATGTCTTCTTTGATATCATTTGTGGTATTCCTTGATCACCCACATAGGTTATGATTTCTTTTTTATTCAATTAATGATATATGTTGAGTTAATTAGTTCATTTATCTTTTATGTTATCTATTGGATGCTTTGATATTGTGTGTGTTTCTATCTATGCATATTTCCTTCAAAACATCATGGGGAAATTGTGGGAAGCACTAGAATGACCTTTAAAGCATCGAGGAGAAGTGAATGGTTGAAGGAACTGAAAGGGACTGAAAGGGACTTCATCATGAATTTCGATTAAACAGTAAGTGACCTCTATCATATTATTTGTTTTAGTCAATCATCATCTAGGGAAAGGTAGCAGTTCTTTCTTATTTGTTACTAGATTTCTCTGAGGTCTAGGGAGATCTGTCTTGTCCGCAAGAGGGATTAGTCTGCCTAACAAGTTGGTGATTCCACTAGGGAACGTCTCACTCTCCGTTATTCTCTTTGTTTTGACCTTTGATCCTTCTGTTGAAGCCCTCTTTGAGTGTTGGAACTATTTAAAATCTAGATTTTGTGATTTATTTGACTTGTTTTTACTTTTTCTAAAAATTTCTCATTGTGCGCACTTTATCTTTAGGTAGAGGCCACACATATGCGCACTATTTGTTTTTCAACAGTGTGTATGCACACTATTCTATTCTATAACCTGCGCACATACCTGGAATTTTTGAAAATTTCAGTTTTATCCTCATCAAGTCCAAAGATTTTTTTTCCCTATTTATTTACATTTGTCTATACCTTCATTAAGTCTTTGTCAATCTGCATGAGTGTTGTGAAAATATTTTCTTATTAAGGTAAATTATCATCTAGTAAGTGGTTGATCTATCAAAAGAAAGATCATTTGGTCTTAGTTTCCAATCTTCATATCTTTCTTCTTTCAACCAAATTAGTTTGTGTGTTTATTTTTCTCTTGTGTGAAATATTGTTTTGTGAGTGAAAAGAAATGATTTACGAGAATGAGTATTGTTGGTGAAAAGTGCTTCTTATGTTGAATGTGAAACGAAAAGCCATTTTTCTTCCATTGCTGAAGTGTTTCTAAATCGTACTCTTGATTGTAGTAAGTTCATAACATTCAATAGGGAAAATTTCATTTTAGTGTTAATTGTTTTTTTCTTGCATTTTGAAAATTTTCAAAGTGATTGTATGAAAAAGAGAAAGTTCTTGATTTTGTGAATTACTAGGCAAAAGTGAAATTTTAAAAGTTAATTTTAGTATTTGGGTAATTCGAAATTGGACATCCACATTTAGGAAAAGGGATATAGTGGGATTCAAGAGTTTTTTTTTTTATATTTATGTTGACAAATTGAAAGACTCTTTCCTTACTTTAGTTATAAATTCATTGAAAAGAAAATATTACAATTTCATTTTCGATTGCATTAGGATTTGCGTCAAGTCATAATTCCATCACTTTCATGTCCATTACCTTTGAGTAAATAACAACTCTTAAAATCAGTGTTAATAAAATCAATCTAGAATTTTTTATTATTTTAGGGCTCTTTTCCACCTACATTAGATCAAGTTGTAGGGATTTGGAATAGCAAATTGGGTTAACTTTCCAAAGATGCAAACAAACATTAGCATCTTGCGATGGGGATAAAAATCCATGTACTGCAATTTTTCCTTGAGAAGATCCCCTTACAAAGGAGTCAAGCACGAGATCATATCAAACCTAGTGGAGTGATCGACCCCACTTCATTGGTTATGGTAGAGTGATTTACACGTATTAAAAACAGTGTTGAAAGGTACCTGGGAGTCACTTGGAAGTAAACCTCAGATTAACCATGTTGAGGAAATTTCAATGGGATTGAGCTTTGTTACTCTGCCATTGCATGTATGTATGATCTGCGGCTGTCCCCCCAGGGTAAATTGTTTTATGTGGTAACCTTAGAGACCATAATCTTAGGGCTATTACCCAAGGTGACGGCAGAGGGGAAGCCTTTGTTGTACTTGGAGCAAATGTTGGCTAGACTCACTTGGACCTTTTTCGAGGGTATTCTTCATTCAAGATGGCATAAGTGAAGTTTACTTGCACTAGATTGTGTACATTAATCAGGTTGTCAACATAACTGGTTCTAGTCACTCTATCTATAGCCACTTTTCACTTTGATCTCTATGATGTTGGATTTCATCACCAACTAGTGATTTCGTTTTGAAAACCTTGTTTGCATGGTTTCAATCCTTAGACTTTTAAGCACATGTTAATTGTTTGTTTTTACTTTTTAGAGACCTCATGATTGAATTGTGAATATTATTTTGTTTATTGATAAAATTTCATCCTAGTTGATTCACCAAGGCATTCACATAGAATGCAGGGTAAACCTCCTAAATTTACACCTAGTCAAATGGAAAGATCAAAACTGAAAGGTCAAATTCAATAGGAACTGGAACCTCAGAACAACCCAAAACATCTACAGTTTTACAATCTGAGATAGTAGAACCCGAAGTGAATCCAATGGAACAAGTAAACCAGGCTTATTTCATTCTGTTCTAGAAATTACGGAATTTTTTCAAACTGAATTTGATACTAGTGAAGTTTCAGACACAGAATGAGCCGAACTAGAAGTAAAGAACCAACTTCTAATATTTCTCAACCTAAATCACCTTCAGTTGTTATAATTCCTACTCCTACTCCACCTTCACCTAGAAGGACTCTTGTAATTACGACTTAATTACCTTCTAGTTTAATTAGCATTGAAGATATTACTGGGAACGAGGAGGAAGAATCACCTTGTACTCCAGTTACCACTAGTGAACCTTTTGATCCAAGAGTTTTTCCAAGAGTTCCTTTTGATCCTTTCTGACCTAATAATTGGTATTCTACCCCTTTGAACTTTTTAGGTCCTAGTTTTCCACCTCACCACATTCTTTTTTATTCACCAAGAAGAACCTTGTCATAAATTCCCATTGGGAGCCAACCTATTGATTCATCTATGTTTACCAGCTCCTTGGAATCACTATTGAATGGTGGTCCAACAGTTCCTCCTAGATACCAATCAGTTACTGGGACTTTTCCAGGAGCTTCTCCTTCTCCTAAACCTTCTACTTGGTCATCTATTTTATCTACATCTATTGTTCAGAGCATGACATCCATGCCTGAAGCACCTACAGCATCCGACTAATATGTTCACATGGTATTCAGTAACTTAGGTAATCCTCAAGTAACACCAACTGGTGTTTATTACCCACCTCAGGGGAAACCACCTTATCCTACGGTTGGAGGACAACCTTTTACTATAACTTATCGTTAGATACCTGAGCTCGATCTCAGTCAACCTACTATTGTTCAATCTTTTATTGGTACTCCTTACCCTAGGATGAATACTATTTGGAAACCTGCTTTTGCTCAATACTTTGTTCCAGTTTCTCCTCAAGTTCTAGTTTATAAACTTGTTCATCCTACTAGATAATATATTCCTCAAATACCTATTTCAAGTATTATTGTACCTATCCAACATCCTGTTCAGGGAATTTTGCAAACACTTGTCCAACAACCTTTTTAAAGAATTCCTCAACAACCTGTTCAGCAACCAATTCAACAACCTGTTTAGAGTGCACCTCAAACACCTTTTTAGACACCTATTCTGAAGCCAGTTCCAAGTTCACCTCAAACACCTATCTCAGGATTATCACAAACAACCATTTAAGTTACCCCTCAAATAATTGTTCCACAGACTACATAGGCCATCCCTCATGCATTTGCATATCAAACTGGGTCTACCATCCAGTCTACATTATAGATTCCTATCGGAAAACCTTGTACAGGAACAATGCAAACACATTTTCAAGCCCAAGATTTCCAAAGCCCACCTTTTCAAGGTCAATCTTATCAGGTTCCACCTTTTCAAGGATAAGTTTTTCAAGGTCCACCTTTCCAAGGTCAAGCTTTCCAAGGTTAATTTATCCAAACTCAACCTATTCAAAACTAGTTTGTTCAAGATCAACCTTTGCAAGCTCAACCTATACATGGGAAATATTACTTCGGTCAAATGGGTCAAAGTCAACCTTTCCAGAGTCAGCCATGCCCTATTCACACTTATCAAGTCCCTGTTCAACCTCAACCTAGTATGATTCACCCTAGTTACCCTTGTGGAATCTAAATTCAAATCGCACAAGTTATTCTAGGATATCTTGAGTATCCTCCTCCAGGGGTTCGACTTAACCCGCAAGGTTATAAAACTTGGCAGTAAGACCCTAACCAGCAATTACTATTCATTACAACCCTAGAGTTACCTGATTTATCCCAACTAACTAATGATCCTATTTATTATTATCCTTTTTGACCCGCGATTCCCACCAAGTTACCGAGTGACATACCGAAATTTGAAGGCAAATTAGGAGAAGACCCATCAAATCATATGATAACATATCATCTTTGGTGTGCATCGAATTCCTTAATCAATGATTTTATCAGAGTTCACCTTTTCCAGTGAACTTTAGCTAGTTTGGCAGCCAAATGGTACATTTAGTTGCCTCGCGCTTCTTTCCATAACTTTATCTCTCTAGAAAAAATATTTTTTACCCATTTCCATCTATTAATCGATACGATACTAGTACCAAAATGTTGACTTCCTTTAAAAATTCAAAATTGACTGACATCTCTGATCATATACATGTATGGAGACATAGGTATCGGTTAGTCAATTTTTTTTATTCTAGATTAGATTTTAGCTAATTGGTTTATGGAGTCATTGCTTCCCGTTATTACTAAGGATGTTGCTAAGGGAGGTGTCATGATGGAAGAGTAGGTAATTTCTCATGCCCAGTACTTAGACTTAGTTTATACCTAATCTTGTACGAGAAAATCCTAAATTTACCATGCCCAACAATTTTGAATAATCAAACAGATTCAACTCTTATAGGATCTAATGTCGTTGATGGTATAATAGGTTTCGCAACAAACAATCTAAGGGTTAAAAGAAAATTTCTAAAAGTAATCATACTTTGGACATACAAGATTCACCCTCTGAAAACCTTTCTTTGGATGTTATCTCTGAAACTAATGTCGTAGAATCATCTATTGGCAAGAGTCAATCGTCTAGAGGTAAAAAGTAGGGGAAAGGTAAAACAAAACAAAATGCTTCTCTAAAGGAGAAACCCACTAAAAATGAACCTACTAACAAGAAATGGAAACCTCGTTATCCTTTCTTAATATGTAATGAGGATCATTATACGAAGGAATGCCCACATAAGGTAGAGGTTACGAAATTCATTAAAGGTTCTCCAACTCTCGATGTTTTGAAGTATTCCTTTCCTTTTCAAGACAACAAAATGGTTTCACATAACACGTCTTGTTCTTCAACATCTCAAAATATCATGATGATGTATTCGAAACAAGTTATGGTAGCAACAAGATCAAAATATTATGGATCTAAGGGTCTTGTAGCCAATGGGAACGAGACTAGTTCATCTAATCAACCTTCCAATTCAATTCCTCCTCCTCATTCTAAACCATTACAAATCAAGAAACTAAATCCTGACATGATGATTCGACCACCTCCAAAAGGTGTTCTTAAAAAATAAGCTTTCAACCCACATGCTAAAGTTGCACAAAACTATAACATTGTTGAAGACCTATATATGTCTCCTTTAGCAATGTCAGTTCTTGAGGTGTTGCAAACATGTCTAGAATAAATAAAGTTACTATTATAACCTATAGGAGATTGATCCATAGGGTTATAATCTAATTATCTTTGATAGTGAAAGTCATATATCAAGACTCCTAGATCAAATAGCATTACAGATTCTGGTTTTAATCAAAAATAGACAAGTGTTTTGCACAGTTGTTGAAGAAGGAGCTTCTACATGTATCATGTCAATTTCTTGTTGGAAAGATTTAGGTTCTCCAATTATCAATCAGTCACCTACCACTCTGAAAGCCATTGATGGAAGAAGTTTTCATCCTTATGGAATCCTAAATGATCTGCCCATATAGTTAGAAGTTAAAATGGTCGCGATCGAAGTTGAATTTGTTGATGCTCAGCTCGATTATAACCTTTTGCTTGGTCGAAGTTAGACCTATGCTATGTTTGCAATTGTCTCATCTCTTTTCCATATGATACAATTTCCTCACAAAAGGAAAATTGTCAAAGTAGATCAATTGTCTTACTATACTTTAGACCCTAACTCTACGGGTAGTATACCTTTTGTCAAAAAAACGAGTACTCTTTATGAGGATATTGGTGTTGGTTTTCTCAAAGACTTGTCATTGATGGGAACCTTTGCACTCCCTCCACCGAAATTTCCTTCTAATTTTACCGAGGTTAACATGATTACATCAATCACTATGGAATCTTATGATCCATGGATAGTGCCTTCATAGTCTAAATTGACCTCCTATGGTAATGATATGCCTTTGATCCTACTTGAATTGGCTTATCGGGTAGTTCAATCATTTTTTGACCCACTATCTTCTGGGATTGATCGAGTGAATCTGATCAGTGACAATTATTCTCCTTTACCTTGGTTAGAACCAATTTCACTTCCTAATCCTTTCAACAATATGTTTCCAACTAATGAAAGTATTATGGAGGTCATGACTTCAGATGAAATTCCATGCGACAATTATCATCATTGTTCATATTTTCTCCCTAACCCTAATAAAATCGAGAATTATTTTTCAACTATGTTTTCGCCTGAGATCATATAAATAGTCTGGAATGGCCCATATCAATTTTTCAAGCTAGATTCGAAAGGAATTTGGGAAACATATCTACAATGATTTCCATTGATATCTTAGCCAAAACAAGGATTATTGAAAATATTCACATAGGTGCTTCCTGCTCACTTGAAGAGATTCGAATGTACAAATCCCTATTTCAATAATCATGTGACATTTTTGCTTGGTCCTGTGAGGAAATGCCAGGAAATTACCCAAGCATTGTTGTGTATGACATTAACACTTACTCGGATGAAAAACCTCTCAGACAATGGTTATGTCTAGTGCATCCACGAAAGGCTACCTTGATTAAAGGTGAGGTCAAGAAACTACTCAAAGTAGGTTTCATCTATCTTGTTCCTTTGACTAATTGGGTGTCCAATATTGTACCTAATAATAAGAAGTAGGGAACCATCAGATTATGCATTGATTATAGGGATATCAATAAGGCTTGTCTAAATGAAAACTATCCTACCCCCTATATCGATCAAATCATTGACGGTTGTGTTGAAAATGAAATATTTTCATTCATGGATGGATTTTCTGGCTACAACCAAATCAACATACTCCCATCTGATCATCATAAAACCACGTTGATATGTCCATGGGGTACCTTTTATTATTAAAAACTCCCATTGGGTTTGAAGGATGTCGGTGCAACTTTCCAACGGCCTTTGTCTTAACACATTTCATGATATTAAGCATATTGTGCAACCTTATTTGGATGACTTTCCAACTCATTCATTGAGACGAGAAGAGCATCCAATGCATTTTATAGCTATCTTTATCAAATGTAATCACTACAATATATGCTTGAATCCTCAAAAAATTGTTTTTTGTTTTCAATATGGTTAATTGCTAGGATTTTTCATTTCGAAGGAAGGCATTCATGTTGATCCGCTCAAGGTTTAGACTATTTTGAATTTTCCTATTCCTTCCAATCTCCACCAACTCCAAAGTTTGCAAAGGGAAAGCAAACTTTCTATGTCTATTCATCCCGAACTACACTAAGTTAACTAAAGGTTTTACTTGACTGTTGAAAAAGGGAATCTCATTTACTTGGGATGAAGTGGCTCAAAAATCCTTTGATGCACTTAAACATTTGTTGACCCATACACCATTTTTGCATCCTCTCGATTATCATGGAGACTTCTTTTTGTATTTAGTAGCATCTGATATCACTATTGGCATGGTTTTAGTTCAGGAAGATGAATTGAATGAAGAACATGTGATATATTACTTGAGCAGAAATCTGACCAAAACTGAAGTAAAATATGCACATGTGGAGAAATTGGCCTTGATAGTCATTCAAGCTATCCAACGATTTCATAAAAAAAAAGTCATTTCTAATTGCAACCCTCTAGTTTACATTCTTATGAGATAGTAACTAGGGGGAAAGTATTCCAAATGGATAGTTATCCTACAGGAATTCGATTTGGAATTCATAAAATCTAAAATTAACAAATCATTAATGTTTTTTGAATTATTATGTGACTTTCCTTGTACTAAAATAGAATTTGTGGCAAAGGATTCTCTTCCAGACGAATCTCTCTTTCTTATCAATATTTTAGACCCTAGTATGAAGATATCATCATTTATCTTCAAACCCAGACATTTCGGCCAAAATTGAGTCGAACTGATCGTCGTCGTATTTGGTACCAATCCCAACAATAAAATATTGTTGGCGATACACTTTATCGTCGTGGTGTTGATTCCATTCTCAGACAATGTTTGACTCACAAGGAAGCCTAAAAGGCATCGAATGACTACCATTCTAGAGCTTGTGGTGGTCATATGTCAAGTTTTTCCACTACTCAAAAGATCTTGCACTTGGGGTATTTTTTGCCTTCAATGTTCAAAGATTGTATAACTACGGTCTGAAAATGCCACAATTGTCAGATCTACGATCAGAAAATGCGTGCACACCTAGCTCCTCTTCACCCAATCATTATTTTTGATCATTTTTCTAAATGGGGCATCGATTTCTTTACATGTAACCCTCACTCGGCAGGGGGACATGGGTAAATTATCCTTGTAGTAGATTATTTTATGAAATGGGCCAAGGTGATGCCTTCATATAAAGATGATGGTGAAACAACAACCATTTTCATATTCAATCATGTGATTTCTAGGTTTGGAGTTCCTCAATCCATCATCACAAACCATGGTAGCCATTTTTGAAAATTTATGATGACCGATCTTACTCCAAAGCTAGGCCTGCGTCATGAAAATTCTACTCCATATTACCCGCAGGAAAATGGCCAAGTAGAAGTTGTTAAATGGTTTTGACCACCATGATTAAACGGATTATTGGGATTCATAAATGAGATTGTCATATCATGCTTTTTCCGACCTTGTGGGCATATCATGCCATAGCAAAAACTTTGACTAGTTTTACTCCCTTCCAATTGGGTTATGGTGTGGAAGTAATTTTACCTATTTAATGTGAAATACCATCTTTGAAACTAGAAATTGAACTACTACTAGCCACTTCTTTAGATAAGGGACATTTCCTATACTTAGGATGACTCGATGAGACTTGCCATGATGTTGCATTATCTAGCGAGGCCCAAAAGAAATGAGTTAAGGCATAGCATGATCAAAATGTAAAACCTAATTCATATTCAGAGGGGGATTTAGTCTTGTTCTATGATCAAGAGCACGATAAGTTAGGTGTTGGTAAATGCAAGCACATGTGGCACGAACCTTATATTGTAAAATGTGCATTGGCAAAAGGAACCTATGAGCTAGTTGATTATGATGGAATTCCTTTAGGAAAGCCCAGAAATAGTCTTTACCTAAAGAAATATTAAGCTTAAACTGCTCGGTGAAGAATTTATGTATTGTGTTATCATATTTTATGTGTGGAAACTTTTAGTAGATTTTTATGATTATCTACTACTTCTCCTACTTATTTTGTATTATCCTTGATTTCCAGATGTCAACGCTCCCTCAAACTTACATTGGCTTT
>APFE031323072.1:65980-75980 GCA_000404065.3 Pinus taeda | reverse complement strand
CTTAAAAATTTCCAGCTTATTCTCTGCTCCTGGCATCACTTCCCCTAGTGTAACAATAGATGGTATTTTATGCACTTTGACTAGGGATTCCAATAGATCATGAAATTATTGAGAAGAATATATTTTCATAACCATGCTTTTACTCAGTCTCTCGTCTGATTGCACAAACATCATCTTATCCACCCTATCGAACTCATCATCCAATCTATCATTCATTGGAAATCATGTAAGTATGTGAGGATCCTTTGTGTTCCACTGCTGAATATAATTTATTACTAAGAGAACTAATATTATCATCTTTCCTCTATCTTTTGATTCCTTTTTCATTTCGATTAATGAAGCTACTACTCTATGCAGAATTATGATTTCATCATATACTTGCTTTATAACCTCCTGCACCACTTTGATCTCTTCAAGAATTCTTACTACTAGAATATATCTAATAGCGTTTCTAGTGGAGATATTTTAATTCTCTATGTGAACTTGTTCATTCAATTGTCATGCATTGGCTTATTCTCCCATCACTATTTCAACCTATTTTGAAAAGCGATCAACATTCCTCTCTTTTGTGCTATGAATGTGGGACCTATATAAGCTATCATTGTAGGATTAATCCTTGAATCCATCACAATTTCCCTTTCCAAAGTAACTGAGATAGGCTTATATGGTTCATTCAGATAATACTTTTGTCTTTCCTGACTGATATTGAACTTGAATTGATCAAATTTAAAGTTTGAGATAAAAAATATCTTGTCTTTTTCTTGAAATGTGATACCTGTTTCATTGATTAGAAAATGTGCTCTAGTAATGGGTGCGGGTGTCATAATGTTTAATGTAGGCACTCTTTTCTCACCTAATAAATCCTTCATCCTAGCTTCTTTCACTCCTTTCTCAACTTGTTCTTTGGGCATCAATTCTACTTATTATTGTTTCGCTAGTGCTTATTCTTCTTTCCTTTTTGTCTTCTTCCTCTTGCAGTTGCTTCCTTTTAATCTCCTCTTCTTATCCCAATTTATTTTCTTCCTCTTTCTACTTTCCATATTCTTCTTCTTTTTTGTTTCCTTCCTTTTTTTATTGCTTCTTTCTTTTTCCTTTACTTTTCTTCCTCCTTTATTTTCCTTGAGTTGAGTTTCTTTCCTCTTTCTTTTTTAGCCCCTTGATCTTGTATGATCACTCAAAATTTTCTTTTGTATCCATACTATCTTGGGATACTTGTTCTAAATCTTTCGATTTATTTCTATCCTTAAAATACCCTATTCCTTTAGCATCTTGAATTGTTTTAGTAGCATTGAATAAGATATTTATATTTTATTCATGTAGCTAAGCCACTAGAGCATACATCCTGTTATCACTTAGAACTGTAAACATTTGTATATAACCCTTTTCCCAAGTCTAATGCCTAAAATGGGTGTTAAAATTGTTTTTAGTCTATGTTTCTTACTTAGGGTTGAAGCTTTAAAGATGTTTGATGTAAAGCGTACTCTAATCCTATCGGTCATCCTCCACCATCATGCTTCCATAAGACATGTCTTGTCTAATCCATGTCACCAATCCTTTCCGCAATTTCGCAGCGCAGTCTCTTATTGGTCTATTTCGCTGCATAATCATTGTTCAGCCATTTTGCAGCATCACCATCAAGCCGTTTCGCAGTGCATTATGACAATTCAAAACTAAACGCGCTACGAAATCGCAAATTCGTGCATTTTGCAGCGAATATTTCTAAAAAGGTCAAGTCCGTTAATGAGTCACCCTTCCTGTCCTCTCATGTTAGTTTTTCGTACCTCCCAAATGCTCATTAACCATCACTCCACTAATAGATTTGCAGACATGCGCATCAGTATCAATCCAAATGAGTTTGACTATGCATAGATCTTTGTGATGATCGTGAATGTACATAAGTGACCAGCCCGTGTGATGATTATATGTGAGTTTTCAAGTGAAGCCACTTTCAAGAGAGCCTGTTTCAAGCGAGGCTAAGCCAAAAAAAGAAAGGATCGAATTACTATTCCAGTTGAAGTTGTTGTTCACTGTCAGTGCGAAGGTTTCAAAGGCGAGATGGAGAAGAGAGAACACCGATCTGGAAAATGCCAGAGAATAGAGCCTGAAGGTTTAGACTTAGCATTAAGAGATGAGGGTGTGAAGAAAGCCTTCCAGGATGCGGGCTGTTGGAATTTCTGCAAGAAACTACAGGGTGGCCATGGTTAGGTAACAAAGGATTTTGCTTTAAACTTCACCGGTTTGAATTCTAAAATAGCTATGTTAGAAGTTAAAGTGTCTTCAGAGGAAATAGCTGCAGTAACTGAGATCCCAAGAGGGGGACAAGAATGGTTTAAAAACTTCAAGTTTGATATGAGTCCATGCAAAGAATTCTTGAAAGAGGCATATGTGAATGAGGACCTGACAAAAGCAGTGCCAAGAAACTATGTTAAGTAGCATTATGCCCTGCTTCTCACCTGTATTCAGAAGTACCTAACTTGTGAGGGAAGATATAATAAAGTCTATTCCTACCACTTCAAGTTGCTGTTGCATTTTACTGGTAAAGCATCCATAGACATTCCCTTTTACTTGTTTCGAAGTTTGAGCAAAATGTGTGACAAAGTGCAATTAAGAAAGGATGACTATGAAACATCTCTATTTCACCATGGTCTGGTCAAGTTGTTAGTTTTGAATGGTCTTCAGAAAATAGGCAGGGATTGGGACTTGTTTATTTTCATGGCAGGTTTTCAAAGTAAAACAGGTCTGACTCCACAGCCCGTTAGAGAAAAAGAGCAGTCAGTTGAAGAGTCAGTTGAAGAGCCCATGATTGCTGAGCTTCAGAAGGAGGCTAAGGATAGAAGGAAGGTAAAATCACAGTTAAGAAAGTCAGTCAAGCCACTGGTTAGTAAAGAACAACCTCAGCCATCAGCAAAAGGAGAAGCCCAGCATAAGAAGACTGTACCTGGGCCAAAAGAATCTGAAAAAGTGTCAAGGTTGAGGACAAGGAGTCAAATAATCAAAGAAAAAGGCAAAGCAGTGGCTGTTGAGGAAAGCCTGATATCAAAGGCCAGCTTGAATGATTTGCTGGAAGCTATTGAGTTTGAGCAAGTTGAGCCAACACACATTCAACCAATGCACATTGACTTGACACAGTCAACTCCGGAAAGCACTAAGAAATCTAAAGCTTCAAAGAGACTAAGGTTTGATGAACCAGGTGATGAGTTTATCTTCAAACCAAGAAGATCTCTCAAAAGAAAGCAAACAAGGGAAGCTGAGAAACTGCCCAGAACAGAGGAGGCAAAGGAAATAACGAAAAGACCTCTCACAAGAAAGTAAGCCAGGGAAGCTGAGAAACTGCCCAGAACAAAGGAGGCAGAGGAAATCAAGAAAAAAGGTTCAAATAGAAAAGTCATTATTTCCCAAGGAGGAAATATTATAGCCATAAAGGACCAGTTGGAGGCAACTGAAAGTGAAATTTCTAAGATGAAGAGTGCCACCAGAGAGGTTGCAGTCAGGTATGCAAACTATCGAAGAGCTGTGTTGAAAGGGAGTAAAAACCTAGTAGGCCAGGTGGATTCAGTGGCAGATGTTTACACATGGACAGTCCCAGCTCTTAAACAGGCCAAAGTCATCAAAAAGACAAACATGCATTTAAGAGCTAAAAACAAAGCCATGAGAAAGGAGGTTGCAAAATTGAAGGCACAACTAAGTAAATTAGCTGGTAAATGAAATTGCTGATTCTAAGTAAGGTGTTGTTCTAAAGTTTTGTAAAATTTTACTTAAGTTCATTATTTTGAAGGCATGTAAACCTGGCTATACATATCCAAGGTAATAAGGAATTTTGAAATCAAGTGGCAGAGCAGTTAAAATCGCAGAGAGAATTGAAATTGTTTAAAACAGTTTTGTAGTTTCGCAGCACGCTGCGAAACTGCGAAACTGCTGTAGGTGTTGATTTTAAATGTAGACAAACAGTTTGGTAAGACGATTGGAAATTTTCTAAAGGAAACACCTGAAGGATGTGTAGAAGACCAAATGAAACCATCACAGCCATTCATATCAAGACAGGTGTACCTTTAAAAAGGTGAAATGTTTTGACTCAAGGGTAAAGTTTTTGTTATAAAGTCACTTTATTGCTGGTCATAAGGTGTTGAATGAATTGCATATATGGAATTTCGGCTTGCAAACTTGGCCATCGATGGAGCATCCAATTCATCAGGAAACATGGTGATGTTCTATTGTTTTTGGTTATTAAAGAGACTTAGAGTACATGCTGCTGCATTTTCGAAGTGATGGGGGACCAGAACCGAAAAGTAAGGGATATTCTCAGCCAACACGGAGCAGATTAAAGCCTTCAGTATCCAAAGCCAACATGGGGCATTAACTGCTCATCGCATGCCATCTCATCCAAATGAAAAAGAAACCAGGTGTCAAAGCTACAAGGAGGAATCATTCTACGAAAGAGATAGAGTTAGAGTTATAATTAGATTAGAACTCTTTAGAACTTCTGTTAGTGGTTGTTGTGTTAAATAAGTTTGTTAAAAACAGATAAGGGTCATTAGTGAGAGTCATCGAGCTCCCCTCATGCTGGAGGAGGAAGCTCCAAGTAGTTAGAGTTATATTTCTATATATAGTTGAATCATCTATGTAACAGGGGTTGGATATTTTGAGAAACAGAGTATTGCTTTGGCTTGTGTAAAAACTCAGTTTGGTAATATAATTCGCTGCTTATCTTCTCAGGATTCTTAAAGTGTTTCAAATGCTCAAGATATGTGGTTTTGTTTTATGTTTAATGTTTTTACAGTTGTATGAATACACAATCACTCAGAATTCACTTATGCTGCTCTGATTTCCTGTGTGTATTTGTAAGCTGAGGTTTCTATGAGATGATGTTTTGAGTACTTAAACATTACATGCCCTGACTTCTATGCATGAGCAGTGTTATATCTTACTGAATATGATCAACTCCATAAGCCCGATGGAAGTCTTTGAAATGTCTGTCCAGCCAACCTGTCTATTAAATTACTTTACTAGAGTTAGCCCTCTTATCAACAAACAAAATTAATAACTTTTTTGAGAGAGCCCTCTCAGGCTAGGGAGGCTAATCCTTAGTCTAAAGATTGGTCTGAAATAGTTACACAGAGTCTATCTGATCAGCAACCCTTTAGTACTTGATTTTGTGATAACACATCCAACTATATTTTATGCGTGCATAATTTTGAGTAGAAATTATTATCGAATCATATCTGTGATATCCCAATTCACCATACTTGAGGAACTCTAAATATAATGTCTTAGCTTCCACTTCTTAGAGATAATTTATACTGGATTCTCCTATGCATAATGGAAAAATTAGCCAAGGAAACTTATTTTACATTTTTAGTGAACGAGACATCCCTACGGAAAGTTGTCATGCAACCTATTTCATCACCACGTTATTAGTCACAAATAGTGGTATCTAGTGGGGACTTATATATGTACTGAATACCCTTATGAATGTTACATCTACTAGAGTAGACCAATCAACAACTTCCGTAGATGATTCTCTTTTTCATCTAGACATGCAAGGTGGTTCACAATAAAAAAACCTATGGTATAGTACTGAGATGAAATATTTTGTAATTTTTACGTAAGCTCCTTCGTAGCCTATTTCCCATAATAGTTTACGATAGATATGTACAAGTGGTATATCAATAGAAAAATTACACTTTCATCCCATCTCTAGAAAATCCATATTTGCACAAATATTTTCTAATAAGCGGGAAGCCATGTAGAACTTAGGTTACTCTCCTTTTGCTATAGTGTTTCCTCTTCTAACACAATTTTTAACTGAAGTTGTTATGAGATCTACCCACTTGAATACACTTCATTTGGTAGCACAAGTAATATAACATAGGGACCCACTTTTCTTCAAAGAACTAAATATCTTCTCCCATAAATCTTGCAACACATTACCATAAAATACTGATACACTTTTATGAGCATCTTCATCTTATATATTCCCCCATCCTTTTATCTTAGCTTGATAGGTTCTTGCCACAATGATTCAAGGATTTCTTTAATGGAATTATTAAAGTCAACATACCACCTTTAAATGAGATACTCTTTTGTTTGAGGTAATTTATAATAAATATGAATATCTCGTGGTTGATACAAGGCATATGGTTCAACTTTAGTACTCCTCACTATCATAATATCATGTTTTGTTTGTTGTAAAATCCATTCCATAGTATCAACGCAAGAGAAAATGGGAGTGTAAGAAGTTAGCTTGTGGAATGAAAACCTTATGGTATAATGTATACATCCCAGTCTTGTTCTCCTTCTATAAACTCCTTCCAAGAAAAATCCCTCAATATGTTAACCATGATAGAGGTATTTCTTTATCAATATCATGGGATGTACTTTGAGGAGTGGTAGCCTAAATTTATCGTTGTCAACTACACCTTCAATGTTGGTCTCAGTTATTTATCTTTCTATCCCTTCCTTTTTTGTTGGTTCCATACTTTTAGTAGATGATGATATACTAAGGCACTATAAATCCACAATGCTTGGATCTTAAAACATATTCGTTGCAAATAAAAACTACCAACCCAAAATACTAATCTACTTACCTTTCTTCTATATGGCACAAATTAAAAAATAAAGTGCCCTAGGCTTTTTGGAACTGTTGCACTTCTCAGGGACATGTACAATTGAGTTTTATAGCAATAGAGAGTAAAGATAATAGTGAATGTATAAATTGCACGGGCTCGAAAATATGGGAAAAGACCATGTGGTAATCATAGTCAATAATTTCAAGAGTAAACGTATAATGAGGTTTTATGAGGAACTCGCCTACACAAGTGTAATAATGAAGCAAGTTGAAACCAGGGATCACAAGGGTAATATGAAATGAAAAGAGATTTGATACTAAAATGAACGAACATAATAAGGATGTGAATAAAAATTGGGTAATGTAATTATATTATGTGATGAAAAAGGAATGATACTTAGGTTTCAAACACATGACTAAGAATGATTAGGCATGTTTGAAAGAAACAAATAACTAACACAATTAGAACCATGCTTTTCAAGGGGAGAGTTAAAACTCCACCTCACTTGAATGTGATAACGCGATTATAAGAATTCAAAACTTGAGTAAGCATTTGATTCGGTTTTGGCTTATGCCCCATGAGAATAAGGATTCAAATTAAGGTATTTACATTCTATATATAGATGCAAAGAGCCACATACAAAAGGAGACAATTGAAAAAACCAAAATAAAATGTGCAGTCAGAAAAATTAGGGAGAGACCATGATGTATAGCCTTATTTGGTGCTTAGCACAATCATAACTCATAATGGAAGTTGAGAGTTGTGTTGGAAGATTTTGCATGGAGAAATATAAGCCTAATGACAAAATGAGAATGTGTGTTGAGCGAAGTCCTTATATAAGTTTTACCCACTAGTGTGAAGCTGAACTCAATAAATGCATACCTAGGATTAGAAATGTGATCAACTTCAAGGCAGTGTCAAAGGTTTAATTAGCACAAGAAACCTTTGTAGAATGTGATTGTGATTGGCTTGCAAAAGTGTGATAATGTTAGGCCCCTATACTGCTAGTGTAACCCCTTATTGTTATTAGTACGACCCACTTATTATATTGATGTACCCATGTAGTGCCCATATTGTTACTATTGTGCCCCCTAGAAGCCCACTATTGTTATTATTGTGCCCTTACATTATTATTGTTATGTAGGCTCTGATTATGTTATGACCCCTTAGACTCCTATATATAGAAAGGAGGTCTTTTCATTTGTATCATCCAAGAATTGTTCATTTATGTAATGTAAAGGAGGTTTCCCCCTCGAAGAGGCTAAATTCTAAGGCGTTGATCTATATTTTCTATCTTTTCTAGAGCTGGTTTCATAACAGATAATTAAGTCGTGAATAAGACATGTGACTGTGATTGATCACAAAAATTTGAGGAAAAGTGTGGCAATGCCTTTGTTAAGTAAAAGAAAAATAGAATATTTAATAACATTCCTTTGAGAGTTCAACATAAAGGGTGATCTAGGTGGATATTGGTGGCCACCAGCTAATTCCACTTGGATCCCCACCAGTGCTTCTTTTAGTTTTTTAGTTTCCTTAGTTATAGCACAGTTTACTATTTTTAACAATTTTTAGCTCCTAAACTTCCAAAGCCGTTTTGAGGCCCTAAACGACGTTTTTTTGGAAATCCACTGCCAACGATTTTTTAATCTAAAATCGTCTTTTTCTTCATAATCCTCGGAGAGATCTTTCCAATGGGCTATCATGCGCGTCAAATAGAGATAATATGACCAATTCACGACCCCGAGAAGTTGGCTATCCAACTCACCCCAACGGGGCCCACAAACTCTTGGTGTTACATCTCCTCGGGTTAGGGGTTTGGCTGTTTAGGGTTTTCTCTTATTTTTCAATAATAAAAAGGCCTTTGAGCCTCATTGTAAGACAGTTCACAGGCATGTAGCCGCCACATCTCTTCTCAGAGATAAGCTACCATCGCCCTAGCTGGTTTATTTCCATTCCTATTTGTAAGCGTATTTCAGTATTTTACAACTGATCCGGATTTGAACAGGAACGCAACAAATCATGGAGATAACCATAAACACAGAGATGAAGTAGAAATAATACTTCATTTCATTAATGTAAAATACTGAAATATGCTTACAACCAGAATGGGAATAAACTAGCTAGGGTGATGGTAGCTTATCTCTGAGAAGAGATGTGGTGGCTACATGCCCCTAAACTGTCTTACAATGAGGCTCAAGGGGCTTTTTATTATTGAATAATAAGAGAAAACCCTAAACAACCAAAACCCTAACCCGAGGAGATCTAACACCAAGAGTTTGTGGGCCCCGTTGGGGTGAGTTGGACAACCAACTTCCTGGGGTCGCGAATTGGTCATATTATCTCCGTTTGATGTGCATGATAGCCCATTGGAAAGATCTCTTCGAGGACTATGATGGAAAAGATGATTTTAGACAGAAAACTATTGGTGGTAGATTTCACAAAAAATGTCGTTTAGGGCCTCAAAACGGCTTCGGATGTTTAGGACCCAAAAAACTGCTAAAAATAGTAAACTGTGTTATAATTAAGGACACTGAAAAGCTAAAAGAAGCACTGGTGGGGATCCAAGTGGAATTAGTGGGCGGCCACCGATACCCACCTGGATGATTTCCCTCATCTCATGGAGGAAATCAACGCAATGGGGACCATTGATTCCTAAGGGGGGAGGAATGATCCAAGTGGATATTGGTGGCCACTTGCTAATTCCACTTCGATCCCCACCAGTGCTTCTTTTAGTTTTTCAGTTTCCTTAATTATAGCACAATTTACTATTTTTAGCAGTTTTTCGGGTCCTAAACTTTTGGAGTTGTTTTGAGGCCCTAAACAACATTTTTTGGGAAATCTATTGCCAACAATTTTTTTAATCCAAAATCTTCTTTTTTGTCGTAGTCCTCGGAGAGATCTTTCCAACGGGATATCATGCGCATCAAACGGAGATAATATGACCAATTCGCGACCCCAGGAAGTTAGTTGTGCAACTCACCCCAACGGGGCCCACAAACTCTTGGTGTTACATCTCCTCGGGTTAGGGTTTTGGTTGTTTAGGGTTTTCTCTTATTGTTCAATAATAAAAAGGCCCTTGAGCCTCATTGTAAGACAGTTTAGAGGCATGTAGCCACCACATCTCTTCTCAGAGATAAGCTACCATCGCCCTAGCGGGTTTATTTCCATCCCTGTTTGTAAGCATGTTTCAATATTTTACATTAATGAAATGAAGTATTATTTCCGTTACATCTCTATGTTATTTTTCGAGGTCGAAAAAATGGTGGCAATACTACAGAAGTATTTCTATTGGTTGAATCTTTGACAGGATGTCAGGAAGTACATCAGATCATGCACTGCCTGCACCATTGCCAAACCGACTATCAAGAAGCAAGGCCTCTATACCCCGCTGCCTACCCCTAGTCGACCTTGGGAATCCATCTCCATGGATTACA
>APFE031323072.1:39406-53172 GCA_000404065.3 Pinus taeda | reverse complement strand
AATATATATCTGATCCTATATTGTTTATGATTATAGATCTCTATGATTTGATGGTATTATGCTTCTTTGACTCTATAGGTGTTCTTTGAAGTGGGACAAGTGAGGAAGGAGTGGCAAAGATTTGTCAAAGGGGAGAGGAAACAAGCAAGGAGCCAAGCGAAAAACTAAGGTTGGTACTCTTTTCTTCTCTCTCATCTATTTCTCATAAAGGAAAACACAAGTGACTTTAGTTTGTTTGTTTCTAAGATAGCTACCCATCGTAGTCGGAGTAGCAGTTCTAAATGGACACTAGTTTTCTCGATAACAACTACATATCCATGACATGAAATGTGAAGGCATGGCCATGAATAATACATGTTGGATCCATGTGAAAAGTCAAATAGATCATAGCCATCAACAAATATAATGTGGATTTATGTCACAGCATACATCATTGGGACTATGGACACATAATAGATAGTAGGTGTCCTAGAGTAGTCTTGAATGTCCATAAATGATACATAACTCTAATGAAACCTATGAAGGGTGGAATATAAGAGTGAAATTTTCCTAACCCAGGGTATTTAAGATAGTCTTGATGGTCTGAATCTACAACATGCAAATAGATGTGTTGATGTCAATCTTGGAAGAAACCATCTAAATATCGGTTAGTGAGGTATATCATTGACATACACGGGGGGACCCACCAATGATGAAAATGGACCCCAAGGTACCCAGTGCAATCCACTAAGGGTGAATAGATGAGATGACATTGAACATTAGCAGAATCAATTGATCAGGAGTCAATGAAGTAAATATATTGTTGATCATGAAGAAACCTTCCACTAATGTTTGCAAGCACCAATGTACTATTCATTCCCAGATCAAGCTTCTGGATAATGAGATGAAGTTGACAAAAGAAGATTCATAGAAGGAGGGCCTTGATGTATCCCCCATCAATGAAAATGAAATAGCCTGAGATGATGCAGGGAATGGATCAATTCATTAAGTGATGAAGTACAACTGACACAAAGACAGTTGACTCAAAAAGGTCAATAGAAAACTAAAGGTTTTCAACATAGGCAGAGACTTCCCTTGAACACATAATGAAACGACACAAAAATGACTGGGCATCATGACTAATGATCACCACATAATATTGTGTAATAACATGGAGGCATTGAAGCACACTTCATATTACTAGAAGAGTAACTAGTTGGAGGACTAAACTGACCCATATGTATGGTATGGCTCCTAGGAGAGCTAGAGCCGCACTGTAATATAATGATGTAGACAGGTGCCATGTGGAAGGGTGATGTGACTAACACTGCCATTTTGATGACTAAAAAAATAAACGTTCCCTTCCCATTTTATTTTTCTATTCTACTTCATGGTTTGATGAGCATGAAAGAGAAGAAATATTCTCAATAGGTTCCATTTTTCATAAGTTTAGTCCTTGAAGCTCAAAACAGAGATAAAATAATACAAGGGAGAACCTTCTACCCAGAAGAGACTAGAGTATTCCTTTTTCGTAACTAGTCTACTTAGTTCAAAAAGGATTAAACTTAGCCTGAATAGACATCCTTTCAAATAATCTAATGCGCATGAAGGAGACAAGTTCACTTGACAATATTTTTTAAGTTAAGGAGTATGAAAAGAGATTAAAGGAAACTCCTCCTATGGGAATTACTAGTATAAAGGGTAGAAACTAGTTTTAGTCATGATGGAACTGCTCAAATATGTAAAGGTTAAGAAGTTATTTAATAGGACCACTCATTCGATAGGATCCTCCAAGAAGGGTTAAAACACCAAGTGAAAGTAGAGGATAAGCCAAGTAGAGGATGATGATGAAATGTGAAAACCAAGGCTCACCTTATAGGAATAGGCTGATTAAAAATTCGCAATCACAACGTATAATCTGTGGAATCCTCGTGTGGTAGGGCTAGAAAGTGATGAAGAAGAGGAAATGAGGCTAAATTCTAGGTCATGGTGTTACTGGGAATAGTGTCCACTTGGAGCTGCTATTGCCACTAAGACTGGTAGCTATCTTAGAAACAAACAACTTAAAACTACTTTCACTTTCCTTTATGAGAAATAGATAAGAGGGGAATAAAGGACACCAAACACAGTCTTGCGCTTGGTTCCTTGAATAATTCCTCTCCTTTCTGATAGATCTTTGCCACTTCTTCTTCATCTACCCAACTTCAAAGAGTACCTGTGGAATCAAAGTAGCATAATACTCTCGAGGAACAGAGATCTATAGTTATAAACAATACAGGACCAGATATGTATTGACCACACAAATTCATATACAATCAAACATAAAAGAATGTGGAGGAAAACTTGAATAGATTTATTAATATCAAGAATAGCAAAGAGGATTACAACCAATTTTTCTGACCCAGCATCATCTTCCAGCAAGAAAGCCCTTCTTCACCTCATGTAAATCTTAGATCACCCAACACTATGATTTTACACCAGGAAACCAACAACACTTCTCTACAAGATATAAGATTCTAGCCCCTGGATCTCTGTGATGAGGGATCCATATATAGATGATTGTAGGGGGTGAGTCAGCTTCTGGGATTTTGATTAATGTCCTCTCTCTGATATTCTTGATTACACTTGGAGATTAATGATCTCTTACTCATCCTTGGGCAAATTCAGAGAGGCAAGTGTCAGAGGAGAAGTTTCTGGAAGATTCTATGATCCTCCACCTCGCAAACTGTCTCTACCATTTGTCCATTCTCACCCATCGCACCCTACAGAGGGGCTTTCCTATATGCATTGCACCCTTTACACTGAGTAGGTGATATGCATCGCACCCTCTGCACTGGGAATTCTATATGGTCCAGTTTTGACCAGTTCTGAGCAGTTTTTTGTGGAGAACTTCTGGGAGATGATGTAATTAGTTGACCTCGTTCCTTTAGGGAGTGAAGCAACACTTTTAGGGACTTATGAGCCCTCAGTTTATGGACATTTATGATTGGGGTTGCAGTGCCCAAAAATGTCTATAACACATGGCTAGCCAGAAGGAAGGATCCTAAAAGATAAGAAAAATGATTGCATGGATACCATGATCAAAAAATGGAACTTCACTAGGGCATCCATGATTAGGGAGGCTCTACTTCCAAGTTATGATGTGCATAGAGAAAAGTGGAAAATGCCACAACTTTATGAGGTTAGACCTAAGGCACAATGATGGCACTGACAATCAATAATGCAATGGTTATGGTGATATATGACCTACCCTTGTATGCCAGTAAGGGAGATGTACCTCAGGACCATTGATGGAAAAGGGTCACTAAAAGAGAAGATAATAAAAATAAAACTCCTCAGAATCCTGCAAAATGGTGATGATAAAAAGACTATAGGAAAACCCATAATCGAAACAAAATTTTAAAAGGGAATATTTTGTAGATGCTCAAAAAATATTATAAAAGAGATGGTACATCCTCATTTGATTGATTGTGAGTTGAAGAGAGAAGAGAAGAGAAATATTCCCAAGGAGTGAAGAAGGAAGGAAAGGAGTAGTAAGATCACCAAAGGATCATTCCAAGCCAAGGTAAGTCAATTTGTCTCGATCTTTGGTAGATTTATGCATTGGATTTTCAAAGGAATAAGTGGTGTTTAGGCAAAATATTATTTCTCCTATGTTATTTCCCAACCACTATGATGGAACAAGAAAATATTGGCTAAGAGGCTCTAGTCACACAAGAACAAGCTCACACTGTTCAGCTGCATTTGATATTTTCCCACTCCAACCCATGGGAGAGGGTCCAAACCACAAATTTTTCATTTTTATTTCACCAAATCACATTTTTCTTAGGGTTTATTAGTTAAATCCATGAATTTTCATGCGGCCATGCTCAGAGTGAATGTGTGATTTTTTGAGTTCAGGATGAACCATGTTTGAATAGAGGGAAAGATAATAGGTGCCCAATGAAATTCAAGCCATAAGTCATCTTCCAACACAAGGTGCACTGATAGATTGTGAGTTATTGAAGTATTTTAATATTTCATGTGTGACCAACGAACCCCATTGGTTGCAAAATATCATGGATTTGTGGGATATAAATAATATAAAATTTGTGATAGGGTCGTAAGAATTCAATCTAGGTTTGGAGGAGATTTACTTCCTCAAAGTTTTATCAAGGCGAGGAGCTATAGTTATGTTGGCTGGTGTGTGAAGTAGGAGTGGAGAAATCATGAGAAATTACATAGAGTAGTATTGTAGGGAAGACGCAAGAATGAATAATGAGAAAATCCTAGTTAAGGCCATCAAAGACATAACAATACAAACCATAGAATACACCATCACTTGGGTGGTAGGGAAAAAAGAAGCCCATGTAGTAACAAAACCACACATGGGTTTGGTAATAAAATGTTTGCAGCCGACCTTATTCAATTGGTGTGAGGGTGTTTTGTCCAACATTCAAGATCAACTTATGAGGGTAAGAAGAGGGAGGATCAAAAACTTTGGGAATGGGAGTTTCATAGTATCATTATTATTAGATAGGTTATCAAGAATCAGGCCAATGATAGAATACTATGAGTTGCATCCACCGCCAATGGAGCCACGAGTGATGAGAGGGTGTTCCCGTATGATGAGGCACGAGGGTGTCTGTGGTGGATATTTATTTCCCCCATCATACTTCAAATTATTGAGGATGTTTCCCTTAGTAGTAGATGATTACGAATATGATAGTGTAGAATTGCTAGGTGGCCTACATCTCGTTCGTCCCCCAAATATGGATTGGAGTGACATATATAAAATGTTTTTTGAGTTTTCTTGTATATTTATTCATTTATTTGTTTTTTTGGAATATTTAGTATTTTTTATTTTTTTTAGTATGGGTAGGCAGTTACTAATATGTAGTGAATGTGAAATGCCCTACTTGTACTAATTTATCCCAAAGGCTATTCTCCCTTGAAAATAGGAGTACCACCATCATAGGCTCAAGAGACACTTGAAAAAACCAGGGAGGATGATGAAAATGAGGAGTTACGGGTGTTCACTCGCAATGTTGAGGGATTGACACAAGTAGTTCCACTTAGGAGCATTACAAAGACTCCTTGACATATGTAGAGGCATGTTATTGGGGTGACATAAAATAGTTGATGAGGTCTCCTTCGACACATTTTGAATGTTTTTTTATGTTATCATGACAAACACTTTCCAAGGACAGTGGGCTTTCTAGGTTTTTTTTATTTTTTATTTTATGTGACTGCATATGTATGACATTATGGTCAGGGTCTCAGATGCCCAAATTTTGACTTATGTACCCAAAATCTATTATGATATAATAAAATGATGGCTTCTATGTTGTGATTCTTTTAAATATGTGTACTTTACAATGCCTTTTATCATGTGCATAGCTAAAAAATTAATGAGACAAATGAAAATCTAAAATGTAATTAGCTAAATAATAAGCCAAGGTGTTTTGTTCTCTATGAATGTGAAGATAATAAAGATAATCAAATTATCATTCTAGGAGACATGCCCTCAAAAAATAACATAGGATTGTAGATTCCTCAGAATATATACGGTTGAGGTGAGACACTATGAAGTTAGAGTCAATTTGAAAAATTAAGCGGCGTATGCCAAGGAAATTAGCCTTGGTTAAGAGCATGATTAAAACACTATATTCTTCCACATCATTGGTGACTGAGTGAAGACAAGAACACTCTAAACTCACTAGCTCGTTAGGGGCTGAGAAGATGACTGAAGCAGTGGAAGCTAGGTTTTGAGTGTAATGTCTTGCACCTACTGGAAAACCTATGTAGGGAAGTGAGGGTGATTATTTATTTCCAACAAACAACAAACACATGAATCAATCATAGAATCCTTCAAGACATAATCAAACTAAACACAAAATATCACATGCACACCTATGTATGCTATGTACAAGCACAACTCAGTATGATAGGTCACATCAAAGTGTGCACACTAATGGGAACCGGCTAAAGATTCCCATACATGAACTCATGTAGGAGTGGAGGTACCATATGGCATACCAGGATCGGGGCATGCTATAAAAAATTGAACTACTTTATTCCTAAAGGTTGATGGTGTTAGGGAATACCTAGAACCATAATATTATCAGGAATGACTTGAGGACATACAAAGTGAGTGATCTTGTGCGAAAATGTAGCTCCATGACAAGGACTATCAAGACGTATATGGAGGTACAAGGCACTCCTCGATAGGTGTAGATGAGTTGGAAAATTCACTAGAAAGTTTAGCATTGGAAACCCAAGACTTGACTTAGTCCATGGGTGGAACTCCCAAGAAGGGCCAAGGATATGCCTCCTAGATCAATTCAAGATTTTGGATGCCAATATATACCTTTTCCATAATTGGGGAAACTAGAGGAATCAAGAGGCATAATATTCCTAGGATGATCAATATGTGAATCCATGACCTCCATGATGACGTGTCGAGAAGGAGACTGGTCATTAAAGGAGGAATGTGTAATAGGTGGAGTGACAACCCACGTGGGAAAAGGATCCTGACCATATTCCATATTGCAATGGAGTTTCTAACTAATTTCATATGGTACTAAAGAGACTTCTCGAGAGGAAATGTCTTCCACTAAAGTGACATATTTTCACCATGCTAATCTACCTCTATAGAAGAAGATATCGCCCGTGGGTCAGGAGGCATATGGGGTCCATATCTAGCAGAAGAAACCATATGCATAGGAGATGTGGTAGAGGAAGAGGTAATGTCAAAAGGGAGTAATTGAGGAAATAAACTAATGAGGATTGAAATTTTCAATAATCCCACACCAATACTCTCATAATTGGTAGAGTTACCTCCAACAGGTGGGACAAAATTCCCTGTAGTGGTAATCTAGGTTGATGACACACGATAATCTAGCTAATTAATTATGACAATCTTCCCTCCTTGAGGAAGGAAAATAATTCTCAATACTCAAGACATGACAAAAAACATAGCATATAACCAACTACAACCAAAGAGAATTTTATAATCCAAAGAATCGTCAATGACTTGAACATCAAAGTATGAATTTCTTACCCCTAGCTCAATGAAAAACTTGGGAAGAACCCCCTAAAGTATAAAATGACGTCCATCAAGTTCCTATAGAGTGGTACTAGACTTGGTGAGCACTCGAGAATCGATAGCTTTCCAACATGATCACAACTGAACATAGGTAAAATGTCCTTCATCCACCAAAGTGTGATAAATAGTTTTATGGAATATTGACACATTGATTTGAAAGTTGATCTTGTAGGGAAGTCTAAGGTGAGGAGTGTCAACATTCTTAGTCAACAAGGCTTTGCATTGCTGAGGGTAACTCTGCAAAACCTCTAAGGATACATGGTGGGATAGGGAACTTAGGTGAAGGCCTCAACAATCTTGTAGTGTTGGGAAACCTATGCAGATGGACTATGTGCCGAATTATGAACGACACCTTTATTTTGGTGATAAACTAGCTCCACGGGCTTATCTAGAGTGAGAGGTCCAATGGAAGCAGCTAGGGTAGTTGAGTCCTCAGAGGAAGAATTTGACTCAGGATTATCATATGAATTAGCATGCATGGCCACATTTAGTTTCTCTTAGCACATAAGGACAAACCTACTATTGGAAGGATTTAAAGACAACCCCTCATTTCCCCTTTGTGGAGGTTGAGGTTCCTTGGAAACCATTTTTTGTTGAGGTTGTCAATGGAGTGGATGAGTCAATACAATTACTTGCTTAGTAGTAGGTGGTGGGGCGAAAAGGCAGTGAACTTCATCCATTTGAGGGTATTAGTGAGTAAAATTCCCACCTTGATACATTTGGAAAGGGAACTTGATATTACGATTAATTCAGATGTGCGTCGTGTCTGACTAGGTGGGTTTCGTTAAGTGTCCTAAGTAGGTTAATTCTTTTGTTCATTCTTCTTATTCTTCTTTTTCGCACCAGGTTGTTGAGTTTTCTTAGGTGTTGTGGAGTTCACCATGAAAACATTAGCGGGTTACTCAGAATAGGGTGATTTTTCCAGGGAAGATAGACTTATTGGGGATTGTGATGTAACAATCAATTTCCCAAGTTGGGAAGAAAGTTTGCTCACATAGTTGAATATCGAACCAAACACACCATCATGGAGTGATTTCGGTGTAGGTCTGGGAGGTTGATAGAAGAGTGTGGAGCATTATGAATCATGTCATAAAGTGTGTTTGATAGAGAATAAATCAAATCTATCTATTGGGTAGAAAAAATAGCTTGTTCCTCAATAATAACCCTTAACATAGACACATCCCTCGCTATAGGAGGTAAAAATGATTGAATGAACCATTTCTGAAAAATCTCATAAGGAATCTTAGTTTGAACTAACTTCTTATGTTGTTGCCATTTATAAATATGATCATAAATAAAAGTGGACTTATCTTGTTTAAATATGGACAAGAGGTGAAAATCGATGTCGTATCTCGTAGGCAAATGAAAATGAGTCAAAAAGGCTTGGGCCATGGAAAAAAATGGATTGTGATATTTCATATCTAATTAAATATATCATTTAGTAGCATCACAAGTTTGGGTATGTTGGAACAAACGTAATTTGATCAAATCAACCACCAACAAGTTCGATGAACACCAAAAACGATAGGTGGTGATATGCATTAATGCATTTTTTCTAGGCTTCCCTTCAACCTTGGGGATATGGTATGGTAATTTTGTAGGCATGGGTGGCCACCGATGATCATGATGGATGGGGTCATTCATTAGCTTCGTAAAATCTAGTATATGAGGAGAGGATAAGAAATGATTGTCTAGCTAACTGAATGGGTCATCGGAGGAAGAGGCCCAAGACAAAATGTGAGGTCGACCCATATTCTGGTTATGAGGAACAATTTTCGAACCATGGTGATAATTCATCCCAACATATAAATTATGTGGGCGAACGTGATCAGTGAAAGGATCTTTCCCACTAGGGTCGGTGCCCCTAGAGAGAACAGGATCCACAAGATAATGACTACTACTATGGTCGTTCTTGGTAAAAAAAGAAGGAATGCATTGCATAACAACACCAACATAAAGAGGATAACTGATAGGAATTGAGGTGCTAGTGTTAGGGTTTCCACTAGTTAAACTAGTCCCTCCAGTAAAAGTACTAGAGGATGACATTCATCTAAACAATGAACTATACTAGGCTTGAGACGTACTAGGAGAAATTCTATCCCCATGTTTCCTAGGAGAAACAAATGATATTCCTGACATACTTCCAGAGGTTTCCATACCCATTTGAGGAATATGAACAAAAGGCTAAGAAAAAATAGGAGTGAATATTCTAGTTCCTATAGGCTGACTAGGGTTAGCTCCAATGGATGGCATAAATGATGGAATAAGCATAGAAACACTAGGGAAATTTGTGGAGGTGATAGAAGAGACAATTTGTATGACTCAAGATGACATGGGAGGTGTAGACAAAGGTGTAGGTCCTTCCATGTTTAGGGGTAGAAATTGTTTCATAGCAACACAACATTCAAAGACATACGTTAAAGAAGAAAAACATCCTCCACTGATAATGAAATTAAAGGAACATACATGTAGGTAAGTGTAGAACCATCATGTTTCAGTTGTGTTAACTTTCATTATGATAGGTTGGTCAAAGGAAGATTAATAGGAGAAGAAGAATCATCCACAAGTGTCTCAATAGATATCAAGTCACTACCAGAAGGACCAAGAATGTATTCCTTGATTAGAGGTTGGTTTGGGTCTTGAGCAAATGCACCCTATGAGAAGGAGTGAACAATGCACCTCTCTTAGGAGGTAAAAATCAGATTAAATGTAACTAATTTTGATTAGATTAATCCATAGTGAATAAATGTATTTTAGCCAAATCAGGGTAGTATAGATAATCCTAAGGAAAACTAGCGACACAAAACAAGACACACTAGAAAAGAACTTGAAGGTAGTCACATCCAAAGAAATCCTAATACTATGCTTTAGATGGACTTCAAAAAGACTTCTTACTTCTAGCATATTTACTCTACAAGTAGAGATGTCTAGGATAAGTTAAAGTAGAGTGATGGTTGCCACCGAAAACCACCATCTATAGGGTAGTTTTCCTAGGAATGGCCACTAAGGTGTCTCCATTCCACAATGGCACACAAATCATAGGCTTCTTGGTAGTCATCCAATGTCATGGGAATCCATGCCATGAGTTGGGAAACTGAGAGAATAACCACTTTCACCATGACCTATGGCTAACCCTCACTCTAACGAGTTTCTGAAATGCTCTAGTTTTGACCATGGGATGATGAATAATTTTTCACTCCCTAACTTAGACTACCATGTTTTTTTATGGTCTTGGAGTATTTTACTCACACACCTAGCTACAAAATCCTAGCCTAAGCTAACGTTGGTGTATACTAACCAAAATAAATTATGAGTCTAGTAAATTTTATTAGAGGATTAATTTTAAGGGTTTTTGTATTACTCAAGCAGGTAGTGATGTCAAACACAATGGTGTGAAATACTCTTTTCAATGAAAACCCAAAACGTAACTATATGGAAATGTATCTAATGAGAGGAAAGCGTCTTTTCACTTCTTTTCACTTCTGAAATAAAATAACAACTACCTACAACATAGATCTCTCAATGGTCACTAAATTCAATTCCCAAATTTATAAAAATGTAAACTTGAAAATAAACCAAGAAAGAAGAATCCGAAAGAGGCCAAAAAAGTCCCCAAGCTAGAAGAAAAAGCACTCAAAAATATTAAAAACTTGAAATTAAAGCCAAACATGCCTTCTCAAGCAACCAACAAGAGAGGAAAAAGTGAAAAATTGAAGGCAATGCAAACAAACTCAAGTTGCAATAAAATGTCTCAAGAAAATTCAATGTTCTACAATGGTGAAAACCAAAACGTAGAACTAGGAAGGACTAGAAAAGATCAAATGGTAGTGAAAAAAGTGAACTAAGAATGATAACCAGTCAAGACACTCTTAGATAAAATTTTCAAGTTTGAGCTTGCACAACCACAACCAATTGAAACAAAAACACCACCTCTTGTGAACAAAAATAAGCACACAAGACTAGATTATATCACTGATGAAAAACTAACAAATGAAAAAGAAGCCAAAAAAGGTTGGAATAGTCAAATGAAGAACATATATGGTTTTCCATTGAAACAAGTAAAGAGATCTAAACAATTTGATCTAGAATTAAGGGAAATAGTCTCAACAAGAAACACTTCACACCTCCAAGGAAAACCCTAGAGTGATAGGAAAAGAAGCATCCAATACAAACCAAGAAGGGTAAGTTAATATCTAATGTGTTTAATAGTTAATAACACCAACATCAATAGATCGAAGAGACCAAAGGAAATTTAGAGAAGAGGATGAATTAAGATCCAATCATTAAAACAAGAAACCCTTGTAAGACAAAAATGAACAAATGTAATCTAGAATACATGGAGGGACTAGATTTATAACAGATATGGACTCCGAACAAAAGTTTGGGAATATATTAGATCTAAATAAATAAATCATGTTGGATCTCTTAAACATTTTTGGAATTACATGCCCAGTCGTAGGGATAAGTGGCACTTTAGAGTGGCTACAACCACATGAAGAAGAGGAAACCTAGTGGATATAAAGCTTCAACCACTCTATAGCCCAACTTGTTGGTGCAACTAGGGAGAAAAAATATTTTTTTTTAAATGTGCGATCACAATGAAAAAACAAGCTTCAAATTATCATATCCACAACCCAAAAAAATTCACAGTTTCTCTGAAAAAATAAGGAAGACACCAAGAATCATATCTAAGGAAAAAGAGAAAATATCTCATTGAAAGGACAAGTTGTTTTGTGGAAAATTACACACAACCACTGGGAATTATTTCTTCGTAGTATTATGTCCCTCGAAAGGTTGCTAGGCAACAAAATATATGACCAAAATTGAGCAAACAAATAGATCCCAAACCATATGATCTAACCAATCATTCATGCACGCAATACTTAGCCAGGGTTTGAGCTGGAACCTCTGATCCTTATCGATCAATGAAGGCTATTGCATTTGATACATAGATTCCTTTCTCAATTAGGAGACCTCAACCTATACAACAAATCTAGAACCTGCACACATGTACCACCAAATAGAGAGCACAAATGACCTTCCATAGAGGACCTATAGTTTATATAAAAAGTCATAAACATGGATAGATTTACATGAAAGGGAGCATTCACCTTCATTGATCATAAAATAAAATGAGACATGTATACCTTCATGCATAAGATATCCTCTCCTAGTTTTGGCAGAGTCATCCCCTATCTGAGCAAGATGTCCTCATGAAGAAGTGAAACACAATCTCTGAATCAAAATTATAAAATAACTCTATAATTCTCCCTCTAACTCTAGTGCTAACCTAACTCTTAAGGATGGACCAGTATATAAATAGCTCAAGAGTATCCAAGGAGGATGAATGTAGACACTTAGGGTGAAGAGAAGTTAGGAGGCTTCTCTAATGATTTAACCCAAGCCAACTTGAATAGATAAGATAAGATGAGGATCTGAATTGATCTCCTTAGAAACGTAAGCCTGTAGAAAATAATCCATGATTGCATGAGAAAAATGGAAAGATTTTGGCTATACCCACTGGGAAGGAAGGTATTTTGTGCAACAGAAGGCTTATATCCACCCTACCAAGCATTAGGTCCATGCCACAATGAATAAAACTAGGTCAAAAGGTGGTCAAGGCTCATGCAAATGATTAACGAAATAATGTCTCAAAAGTACTAACCCTGGGGAGAAAAATAGGTTGTAACACTTTATCCATTATGTTAATTATTTTGATTAAATGCACATTGGTATTATTTATTACAATGTTCATTTGGTGAGGGAAGATGAGGGATCCTAACTTATTTTATGGGTAACAGAGGTTTCCTCTTATGTTTCACGGATTTAAATATTTTCTTAAATAGGTTTGCTTGATTTGGTATTTTCTCCTTTTACCTTCTCTTTTAATTGGGTTGATATGTATATTACACCACTTAAAATATCAATACTATTTCAAGGAACACAGATCCTACTATAGATATGGGTTATTGTAGTTTTCCTAGAGTTTTCCACATGATTTGAGTCAGATTTTGTGTCTAAATGTCAATGACTCATAATAGGTATTTAGTATCAAACTGTTAGAACGATGTCTCGTTAGGCCAGGCAGTAACTCCATTAGGCAGAAAAATTGATTCATTTATTCCATCAGGTATGTTATTGTTATATACAAAAGGGTGTGGTTGTTCAATTCATCTCCTGATGACTGTTCACATTCGTGATTTAATTATTTACATGAATTCACCCAATCGTGAGGATTAGGTGTCAACATTCCCCCCCTTTAATTTGAAGGGATGTTGGTGAGTCCAAGCATCGTTCTGAATCTTTCTATTCCAAGCGCTTTGGTGAAGATGTCTGCAATTTGATCATTTGTGGAACAATGACGGAGATGGATTGTTTTGGCCTCAACATGATGTTGGATCAAATGATATTTAGTATTGATGTGCTCTGTTCGATCATGGAACTTTTGGTTCTTGGCCAAATTTATTGCAGAGGTGTTGTCAATCATGAGTGGAGTTGATTGTACTTGTTTTACCTACAAATCTTCAAGAATTTTCCTGAGCCACACAATTTCTTTTGTTGCTTCAGCTACTGCCACTTATTCTGCTTATGTTGTGGAATCTGTTGGAACTGATTGTTTGCATGATCTCCAGGAGACAACTCCTGATCCAAGACTCATAGCATATCCTGAAGTAGATACCCCAGTTTCTTTGTCTCCATC
>APFE031323072.1:11248-31582 GCA_000404065.3 Pinus taeda | reverse complement strand
AAATTAATATCTTAATCTATAAAAGTTAGAATATCGAGAATATTTTTAATGAAGGGTAAATCATGGTGTGTTAAATAAATAAATTTTAATATAAAATCCTAAATTTAATCTAAATTTTAAATTTACTTTCTTAATTTAAATTTTGTTAAATCTTGTATTCATAAATTAATTTAAATATAAAATATAAATATATGGTTATTTTGATAAAAGTGCATTTATTTGAGTAACTTAAATTTATATTTTAAGTTTTCCTTTTAAATTTAAATTTTCTTAAATCTTGTGTTAATAAATTAATTTCAATATAAAATACATGTAGATGGTTATTTTTTATAAAAGTGACATTTATTTGGTATTTAAATTTAAATTTCCTTTAAATTTTGAATTTGCTTTTTTAATTTAAATTTTATTAAATGTTGTGTTAATATATTAATTTAAATATAAAATACATGTACATTTATTTTGACAAATGTGACAATTATTTGGGTAGTTTTGGTAAAAGAATAATGAAAATGATATATTAAAAAATTGTCTACATCGCATTATTTTATTAGTTTCTTAATTTTTTCGTAGGTGGTTATTATTTTGGTAGCAAAAGTTAGATGAAGGGGACAACTTGTTATAGACTAATATACCATGGTCCTCATGGTACATAACTTGTATTATAGGCTTATAAAGTTTAGGAGAAAGGGGTATTTCAACCAACAACATAGTACTCTGCTCCAAGATGATGAGTAGGTATTTTCATATATAACACATTTAAGAATATATCACAATTCAAATTCCTAACTTAGTATTTGTAAACAAATTTAAGGGTAATTGACAACATTCATAAAAAAATATAGTAGTATCCTCATATATAACAATTCTCCATCAAAAATCATTGACAATTTTCAATATACATACATTACTACTAAATCAACATTTATCGCAAATATCATTATTCCAAGGTAAATTCACAACATTACATCCAAAAATAGTAATGTCATCATACATAATCATTCTCCATAAAAAAACATTGACATGTTTCAACACATATATAAAGTAACAATATAGTACTAATAATATCCTCATCATCTTTAATCAAATCAACTAAGATTCAAATGTGTGATTATCATATCAAAATATTTCATGAACACCATTATTCTAAGGTAAATTCATAGCATCCATCAAAAGATAGTAATATCATCATACACAATAATTCTCCATCAAAATAATGTTGATAATTTTAAACATATACATAAAAGAACAAGATAAAAATGATAATATCATCATCATATTTAATCAAATCAACTAAAAGTCAATTTAAGATTACCAAATAGAAATGTTTCATAGATATCATTATGCTAAGGTAAATTCACAACATCCATAAAAAAATAGGAATCTCATCATACACAATAATTCTTCATAAAAAAATTGTAAACGATTTTCAACATATTCACAAGGTAACAAGAAATAGTATCATCATCATTATTCGAATAAACTAAAATAAAATGTATGATTACCATATTAAGACATCCAACTAAATATAAAAAATAACGCATGGCTAGCTAGCACCATGAAAATCATACCAAGCTCATCCTCATGATCATTTCCATGATCATCATCCTGACCATCTTGATAGTATCATCCACATAATCATCACCAATACCATCGCCATCCTCATCATCATCATCTATGATATATGATGTAATCTAAACATAGTCTATATCATCATCTTTGTGGTCATTACCTACAGCGTTTTGGAAAAAAACAATATTACATGTTAGTACTAATTCTATAGCAAAATGCATATTTTTATTACAATGCTAACAATAAAATGAGGTAGGACATAATAACAGCTAATAGTACTAAAAATAAAATGAAAATATGGCTTAAGATATATTGGAGATCCAACTAAGATTACACTTGTAATTCACATTAAGTAGTAGAAGCATTTTTTAATCCATAGGAAGTAGGTACCCATTTGTTCGTCATATTATATTGTGAATGTTTCTTATGATTTCCATGCATAATTGGTAAATTAATATTTACTGGAAGCTTTTTTTCAAATTACAATTGTAATTCAGATTAGAAATAGAAGAAATTTTAACAAAAAAAGAATGTCATATGAAAAAGTAAATTATTTTTAATGAAAAATAAGTCGCATACAATATGAATGTCACATGAAATATTGAGTTGTTTTTAATGCATGTACTATTCTCTATAATAAGATGGATACTAATGTTCATTCAAGAACAAATGCTCACAAATAATTACTTCATTTTATCCATTATCACACTTAATCCATTATACCTAGTCACGAAAATGATTCCATTCAAATTGCTTTGAACTCCCTAAATATAATATAAAATAGAAAACTCCACGACCACGACCATGACCACAACCCCCTCCCTTGCGTCGTCCACCATTAGAGACAATGAACTTGGAGTTATGACCACGATTGCAACCCCTCCCTTTCCTTGTGTCCACCATTAGGGGCATTGAACTAGGAATTAAGAGTACTCATGTTTTCTTTGATCTAATTGATCTCCAAGGAATCAAAACTTGATCAATATATCAAGGACTCCATCAAAGGATAGATATATCATAAGAGAATCTCAATAGGCTTTGCCAAAAGAGTGTGAAATAACACTTATCTCGATTTTATGAAATAACTCGAGTGAGTGGAATGAATGGTGGGAAACACTTACCAAGGGAAGGAATATTTTTGGTCCGTCCTTATTTCTATTATTATTTTTGCTTCTTAGAATGGAGGGAAGTGTTTAAAAGAATTCAAAAAAAAATATTTTAAATTAAAAAAAAAGGCAAGCATTTGGTTAAGTTTAGTTTTTTTATTTTTAATATATATTCAGTTAGTATTTTTTTTTATTTTTAATAAGAATATATTTAGTATTTTTTTTTTTTTTTTTTTTTTTTTATTTTAACAAAAATTATATTTTCTTTTTATAAAATGGATTTTAAACATCCATTCATGCTAAATTTGTGATTTTATGATATAAGTTTTAAATTATATATAAAAAAGTAACTTAAATGCCATGCGTTGTGTCACTGAGATGGGTATTATACATTTCTTCCTTGCTAAGTTATAGAATGTGCTTGGGTTTTCTTAATGTAATAAAATTAATTATTCTCTTCATTATATCTTGAGATGTTCAACTTGCACCTAATAAAACAATAAAGTTGAAATAGGTTTGCCTTTGACCTTTGTAGATTTCTTTCCCCATTACTCCTTGTCTTAATAGATTAATTGTCTTATGGTGGCCTTGAGTAGCCACTCCCATTAGTTGCGTGCTTTTTAGTTTTATGTTAGTGACATTTCTTAGGATTTATAGCATGTTATTTATATTATGAAAATGTATTATTTTCCATATTATTGTTAAATATTAATATTAAATATGTTGGTTTTGAACATGGTTTAGCAAAAAAGTTGCCAAAAGGTTTATAGATTGTAATTTATAATGTAATGCTTCACTGCTTGATGTAATTGTTTTGAATAATTTCTTTTAAAGATTCATTGATTGATGAAATTTCTATGGATTTTTTTTTAGCATATTAACTTGTATGTGATAAAGTCAAAAGTCACCTCTTTTTGAGATTTTCATTGGTTAATTTCCCTTAAGGCTATCAAGTTCACCATTTAGTCCCAGGTTAAGGAAATATAGGAGTCATGAAATGGCATTGTCCAATAACTTAAATCTTGGAACATGTTTTTTTTAGTCACATTATACTTCCTTTCTATGTAAATTCTCCATGAAAATAGTCTCATGGAACATGAGGGACCTCAATAGCAAAGGAAAATAAATACTCCTAAAAAAAAAATGGTACGCAAAGCACCCATCAATAATGTTGATATAAGAAATAAAAATATTAAGTGAGGTTCTACCTCATACAATTAGAAAATGGGGGAGGAATTTCCAAGTAGTAGTGATAGATGATCTATATACTTGGGTGGAATGGCTATTATTTGGAATGTTCAAGACATCAAGGTTACCAATATGTTTACCTCTTTTCGCATTATGACAATATAATTTTAGTTAATTGACATCGAGGACTACTACCATGTATCCAATGTCTATGAATCCAATATCACAAATGGAAAACCTCTATGTCTCAATTCTATTTCCAGCACAAGTAATTTATACTCCCCATCTCCATGGATTATTGGGAGTGACTTCAATATTATCAAGTATCTTGAGGAACAGAAAGGATGAATCACAATGTTTACCAAGAGATTTTGTAAGATATACCATCAAGGCCCTAAAGTAGTATCCATTAAATTTCTCAAGAAATGAGTCTCCAACCCACACATGTGGATCAATGACGTGTAATACATGTGTGTGTGGTGACTAACTTAATACACTATTCTAATAACTCCACAAACTTAAGTATTTCACTCCGTCACATGATTGACTGTAGTGTGACATAAGTAAACCAAGAGTAGACATGAAACCCTTAGGCAAGAAAAATTCCCTAGATCCTCAATTAGGTGATTAAATGATGAAGTGAAAATGAAAGGGGAAAAGAGGACTTCATGATTTAACCATCACAAATGTGTGATCAAGTGTGACTAGGAGTGTATATATTCATATGTTTTCCAAAGAGGGTGTGAATACATGAGTTACCATTCATTGGGCCTTATTTTTCTTATATATAGGACTTAGGGAATAAGGTTTTCATAAGTTTTGAACAACTCATAGATATAATATTTACATAAATTTTCACTTTAACCTTAGAGTTTAGACTTAGATAAATCATTATAATGTATATTCAATGATTTTGGCTTTCACTTTTTGATTTTATTTCATCACAAATGAAGAAAGGGGGAAATAGTTTGCCACAAATCTATGAATGCTTAATCATAAATGCGTCATGCGATGAAAACAAATTAATGATGTTATTCCCAATGAAAATGATGGGTATTCTTGAGAAATGCTTATGCTTGTGGATGTCTCCTCCATGGTTGGGAGGGAATGAGAATTGACACCATATTATCCATTTGTCATGTACTATGGCCGAGACTAATAGTCATAAGCCTACTAAAGACACCAATAGGGAGGATGGTGGAATAGATAAACATCTCGGACCAATATTCTTTGAGAATTTGTGCTTTGACTAGGACTAACTGCCATAAGTCAAGTACATTAATCCAAGATAAGAATAGTCATGAGGATCGACATTTCCTAGTGTCAAATATTATGACAGTGGATTAGGAAATAATCATGTGAGGACATGCCTGATGAACATCCTAGTGCGGTAATTGCCTAAAGAGGCAATGGTGTCCAAATTTATGCCTCCCAACATTGTGCTATGATCTAATGGAGATATATAACTTGTTAGTCAAGGCCTTCTATTTTGACAATGTTGGCTATGATGATTTAAATCATTGTTGATGCTTATCAATACAAATCCCTTCTTATATGAATATTTCAACTTGAGAGTAATTTTTTGTCTCATTATGAGTATCTCCCTAGTTTAGAGGGATTGTCATCATCTTCATTATCATCATCATCACCGCCATCAATCTCATCATTGCATTATTGTCATAATCACCATTCATGTCGTCATCATCATCATCACCACCACCATCAATCTCATCATTGCATTATCGTCATAATCACCATTCATGTCGTCATCATCATCATCATCATTATGGATATTGTCATCAACTGTTCATAATTATAGGCATCATAAGAAATATCATCAACCCAAAAAATATTATGAGTGCTCAAAAAGGGTTGTTAGGACACATGATATATGCAAGAGAAATAACAACTTTATTTTTTAGAGATGATCGATGATCATCATCACGACTACCATTATAATCATCATTATAATTTTAATCATCCCCATCATCATAATTAATGTAATTTCTATCATCATTCTTGTCAACTTTGCCATGAACATCATAATAATCATTCATGCCATTATTGTTGTTGATGATTACCAAGATGAAAATAATGATAATGATGATGACTTGGAAGATGACTCTAAAGATAATGATTATGATTATGACCATGACAACATTTAAAAATTGGGAAGATTTTCCAAGTTCATTAGCATCTCCATCATCATTGTCGTTATAACCACCATCATCTTTATCATCATTTTGATTATCATAATAATCACAATTCATGTCATCGTCATCATCTTCATTATCATCATTGTCATAATTATTGACATTGTCATCAGTTGCTCATAATTGTTAATGTCATAAGAAATATCATCAATGCAAAAAATATATGAGAGTTGGAAAATGGATGCAAAAGTTAAAAAAAAAATGGGGGCAACAATAGACGTAAAATTGGATGAAGAGTGGACACAACATAAGTAGATGCAAAACAAGACAGAAAAATTGACACAAAAGTGGATGAAAAAGTAGATGCAATAGTTGATGCAAACTTGGACACAAAATAGGATGCAAACATGGATAAAAAAGTGGAAGAAAACATGGGTGTAATAGTAGGCATAAAACTTAGCATGAATTGTTGTGAAATAAATGTGGATACAACAATGAACAAAAAAAAAAAAAGATACAAACTTGGATGCAAAAAGGAGACAAAATTGGATTAAAAAATGGATGTAAACATGGGTGCAATAATGAACACAAAATTAGATTCAAAATTGGACACATCGGAAGTGGGTGTAAAAGTAGATGCAAAATGGGATGCAAAAAACAAAAAAAATTATTTGATGCAAACTTGGACACAAAAGAGGATGCAAAATTGGAAGAAAATTTGGGTTTCAATGATAGGCACAAGATATGGCACAACAAAAGTGGATGAGAAAGTGAATGTAAATAAAAACACAAAAAATATGCAAACTTGGATGCAAGACAAGATGCAATAAGGGATGAAAAAGTGGATGAAAACATGGGTGCAAAAGAAGAAACAAAATTGGATGAAAAATATGGATGCAATGGAAGTAGATGCAAAAGATGATACAAAATGAGATGCAAAACCCAACACAAAAGTGGATGCAAAAATAGATGCAATATTTTGATGCAAAAGTGGATGCGAAGATGGATGCAAAATTGGAAGCAAACGCGGGTACAACAGTAAGTACAAAACATGGTACAAATAGTGTCACAACAAAAGTGGATGTAATGATAGATGGAAAAAAAGAAGCAAATGAATATGAAAAATAAGATGCAAAAAGGGATGCAAAAGTGGATGTAAAAATGGGTGCAACAATGGATGAAAAATATGATGCAAAAGTTGATGCAACAAAATTAGATACAAAAGCAGATACAATATGCTACACAAAACCTGATGCAAATCTTAACGCAAAGGGGATGCAAAAAATGATGTAAAAATGGATGAAAAAAATAATTTAAAAAATGATGCAAAAGAGGATGCAAGAGATGATGAAAAAGTTGATGCAAGTGTAGGCGCAAAGAGTGGATGCAATAAATGATACAAAAGTTTTTGAAACAAAATTAGGTGCCAAACTTGATGCAAAACATGGTGCAAAGGATGACACAAAACTTGGCATAAAACGCGGCGTAAAAACTGGTGTAAAACCTGATGCAAAACCTATTGCAATACCTGGTGCTAAACTTGGTGTAAGACTTGGTGAAATACTTAGTGCAAACTTTGCATCAATTTTTGCACCATATTTTATAAATGGACACAAATTGCACCAAAAATGGGCTCTAGATGCAAAAAAGGAAGCAAAAAGGGATGCTAAACACAGGGTTTTGTTGTAGTGATATTATAGAAAGAAAATAGATTTGAAAACTAAGATTAAATGATGGAAATTGTGAAATATAAATCCCAATATAATTTTCATTGTACTTATTTTCTAAACTTTTATAATATATTCTTAATTTCATTTATTCTTTATACATTTCATAAATAAAAAATCTTTGTTACTATACATTATTTAGCTTTTTTATATTACATATTTTTCAAAAACAAAAATATAAATTCAAGTGGCTCACTAGGGACTATGTTCAGCAAAAAAATTCTCATCTCATGGAGGCACTTAACGCAATGGTGATCATTGCTTCCTAAGGGGGGGTCAATGCGATGGCGATCATTGCTTCCTAAGGGGGGATCACTAATCCAAGTGGATATTGGTGGCTACTCGTCTATTCCACTTGGACCCTCATCATTGTTTCTTTCAATTTTCTTAATTGTAGCACACTTTACTATTTTTGGCAGTATATCAGGTTTTGAATTTCTGGAGACATATTGAGGCCCTAAATGACATTTTTTTCTTCAGAAATTTGTCAAATTAAGAAATAATGGCACGAGTTTGTAGTTAAACGTTGTAGTCTTCAATAAATATTTGTAACCAAGTATCTTATGCGTCAAACGAAGATCATATATCAAAGTTACGACGTTGGGAAGTTGATGTAACAATTTACCCCAACAGGGCCCACATACTTTTGGCGCTTCATCTCCTAGGATTAGGTTTTTGGATGTTTAGAGTTTTCCATTATTTAGAGTTTATTTTCATTCTGCATGTAAACAATTTTTAGTACTTTGTTATTAATGAATTGAATGTGGACCGCCTTCAACTATACTTTCCACCATTATTGGATGCATCAGACATTGCAGAACAACTAACACCAATAGAGCTAAATCCAGATTGCATGGAACATACCACAATTAATCGGATCATGGACACATAGATCAAGAACACTAGCCAGCAGAAGATCTAACAATATTAGGTTGTCAAATCTTACCAACTCCTGCACCAAGGCAAGTGGTTCATGAGGGACCAAGTTTAGCAAAAATTTCTCCATCTCATAGAAGCACTCAACGCAATGGGGACCATTTCTTCCTAAGGGGGGAGGACTAATCCAGGTGGATATTGGAGGCCACTCGCCTATTCCACTTGGACCCCCACCATTGTTTCTTTCAATTTCCTTAATTGTAGCACAATTTACTATTTTTGCAGTTTTTCGGGTCTTGAACTTTTGGTGCCATTTTGAAGCCCTAAACAACTTTTTTTTGGAAAACAGGAAACTATATACCCATATCATGGGGTTGCAATCAAAATTTGTAGTCATTGGTTAAATCTTTCTAACAAGGTATCATGCATGTCAAACGTAGATCGTATGCCAAAGTTACGACCACGAGAAGTTGATGTACCAATTTACCCCAACAAAGCTAGAGACTTTTGGCTCTTCATCTCCTAGGGTTAGGTTTTTAGATGTTTATGGTTTTCCATTGTTTCTCAATAATAAATAGGCCTTCAAGTATCATCGTAACACAGTTTAGAAGGCATGTAGCTGCCACATCTCTTCTGAGAGATAAGAAACCATCACCCAAGCTAGTTTATTTCCATTCTACATGTAAACAATTTTAAGTACTTTGTTATTAATGAATTGAATGTGGACCGCCTTCGGCCATACTTTCTATCATAACCGTACACATTAGACATTGTAGAACAACTAACACCAACAGAGCTAAACCAGATTGCATGGAACATGCCACAACTGATCAGATCATGGACACGTAGATCAAGAACACTCACCAACAGAAGATCTTATTGTATTAGGTTGACAAAGTTGGTCAAATCCTGCACCAAGGCAAATGGATCACTAGGGACCAAGTTCAATAGAAATTTCCCCATCTCATGGAGGCACTCAATAAAATGGGAACCATTGATTTCTAAGAGGGGAGGTTTGATCCAAGTGGATATTTGTGGTAACTCACCTATTCCACCTGGACCCGCCATTGTTTCTTTCAATTTTCTTAAGTGTAGAAAAATTTACTATTTTTCGTAGTTTTTCAGGTCCTTGACTTCCAAAGCTGTTTTGAGGCCCTAAACAAAAACTGTTTGGAAAATCAGCAAACAAATAACCTACAACACTATTTTGTGGAGTAAAGTTGTAGACCTTGGATAGATCTTTCTGACAAGGTATCATATGCGACAAACGAAGATCGTATGCCAAAGTTATGAACCCGAGAAGTTGATGTACCAATTTACCCCAACGAGCCCACAGACTTTTGGTGTTTCATCTCCTAGGGTTAGATTTTTTCATGTTTAGGGCTTCCCATTGTTTCTCAATAATAAATGGGTCTTCGAGCCTCATTGTAACACAATTCGAAAGACATGTAACCGCCACATCTCTTCTCAGAGGTAAGCTACCATCACTTGAGCTAGTTTATTTTCATTCTACATGTAAACAATTTTCAGTACTTCGTTATTAATGAATTGAATGTGGACCATCATTGGCCATACTTTTGACCACTAGTTGACACATCAGACATTGTAGAACAAATAACACCAACAGAGTTAAACTCAAACTGCATGGAACATGCCACAACTGATCGAATCATGGACAAATAGATCAAGAATAATCGCCAACGGAAGATCCAACTATATTAGGTTGTCAAAGTTGGCCAACTCCTACACCAAGGCAAATGGCTTAGCCAAGACCAAGTTTAGCATAAATTTACGCATCTCATGTAGGCACTCAATGCAATGGGGAACATTACTTCCTAAGGGTGAAGGATTGATCTAGGTAAATATTGGTGGCCACTCACCTATTCCACTTGGACCCCTACCATTATTTCTTTTTGTTTCCTCAATTGTAGCACAATTTACTATTTTTGGCTTTTTTTTGAGTCCCGAACTTTTAGAGTTGTTTTGAGGCCCTGAAAGAATTTTTTCTTGGAAAATGAAAAAATTGAAAATAATTGTAATCTGTTTGCAATCAATATTTGTAGTCCTCGGATAGATATTTCTAACTAGGTATCATATGCGTCAAATGGAGATCATATGGCAAAGTTACGACCCCAGGAAGTTGATGTACCAATTTACTACTGCAAGGCCCACATAGTTTCGGTGCTTTATCTCCTAGTGTTAGGTTTTTGGATTTTTAGGGTTTTCCATTGTTTCTCAATAATAAATAGGCCTTTGAGCATCATTGTAACAAAGTTCATAAGGCATGTATCCGCCACAACTCTTCTTAGAGATATGATACCATCGCCCGAGCTAGTTTATTTCCATTCTACATGTAAACAATTTTTAGTACTTTGTTATTAATGAATTGAGGTTTTGTTTTCATTGTATATCTGTGTTTCTGTTTATATATGTATTTCATTTTGTTCCTTCATATATTTGGTTCAAACATTCCCACTATGGAAGTGAAACTTTATTTAACCATCACACAATATAAACAACCTGGAGATTGCAATAATGATACAAATGACCCATAAACATAGTTTCATTGTAATATTAAAAATGACCATGATTAAACCAACTCATAAAAAGGCTAACCATTAGAATATTGAAATAATTGAGAACTGCATGTCTCCATGAAATAGTCACCATTTCACATAAACCAAGGCATTATTCATAACAACCACGGAATGCATTATTCAAACATAAATACCCAAGTATATTACCCATCCAAGACATGTAGTAATACACATAGTAATCATTGAACCATTCCATGATAGGGTCGGAGCGGCGATTTTTGAACAAGAGCTCCCGCGCTTGCCTTCTGCAGCCTTGACAGGCCTCCTGCCTGGCAGCCCTACTGTTGGGCCCTCTCCTACTTCTGCTGGCCCACTTGGGCTTCTTTCTCATTGTGTTTTTCACCTCCTGTGGTCCCTCTCGATCCTCCTGCTCGGCCCCAGCTAAGGGGCCTCTGTCCTCGCTTCCTTTCCAGCTTCCGCCCCTCGCTTTTCTCTGGTCAGCGACGAATCTGACCTCCCTCTGCTCCTCTCATGGCTGAGATTGATTCCTCCCCGCAGCAAGACAATGAATATCAGGAGGAAATTTTTGCTTCTCTCATCTCAGAAAATCCTTCCTCAAGAATCTGTCCTTCAGCATCAAAGTTTGTTAAGAAGCTGGCTGACATCCTTGAAATCTCTCTCCCTCCCAGTCTCCCGAGGAAGGTAGCGATATCTTTGGCTGAGAGGGCCCTCGTAGGATAGTTTACTGGCCTCTGGCCTTCCCCCAGAGCGGTCCAGAAATGGGTAGAATGTAATTGGAACGCGATCATTCAAGGGAAAATCGTCATTAGATTCTGCGGAAGGGGCTACTATACTTTCCTCTTTGAAACCAAAGAAGACCGGAACCTCATCTTCAGAAATGGTCCCTACTTCATGGATTCGAGAGGCCTCTACCTGAAAAGATGGTCCCCTAACTTCGACCCAGAAATGGATATCCCAAATGCTATTCCGGTTTGGGTTCGCCTGCCTCACCTCCCTCTGCATTGTTGGGGGGATGAATTGGTTAAAGCTATTGGGAATGCTATTGGAAAATACATTGACAGATGTGAACCAAAGGATAATATGCATGCTTGTGTAAGGATTTTCGTTGAATTCGACTTAGGGAAAGGCCTACCGGAAGCCATCAATATCAAAGTGGACCAATGGACCCATATTCAGCAGTTGGACTATGAAGAAATCTCATTCAAATGTAAGGTGTGCCATGAATATGGTCATTTCGCTAATAGGTGTAGTAAGATAAAAGTAAATGAACTGAATGAAAATGTTGAAACCACTGAAGGCACATGGGAGCAAGTCAAAAAAAAGAAATCAAACCCCATCCAGCCTGGCCCTAAATCTAAGCCCCCCCCCCGGAATCCCAAGCCGCTCCCCCCCTCCCCCTCCCATATCGACCCAACCTTTCCTCTCCTCCTCCAACCCTTTTGAATCCTTGGTGGACGAAGATCCCTCCTCCCCCACTTCCTCTCCCTCAGCCACTGCTCTAGTAGTCATCCCTTCCTCCTCGCTTCCCCTCCCATCCCCTCCTCCTACCATAGATCGTATTCTAACAAGAAACAAACTCAAAGAAGCAAGCTACACCTCTGACCCACTGAAAAAAGCAGGCAGGAAGTCAAATAAAGAAATAAGAGATGAAATAGCAGCAAAAGAAATGGCCACGGGCACACAACAACCGATGGACTCATTCTTGGACAAGCAAAAAGGAAGCGGGGAAAAGACAAAGGAGAAGAGTGGGGCTCACCAAAAAATCAGTAAGTAATGATATTGCTCTCTTGGAATTTTAGGGGGTTGGGTTCCTCTCTAAAATCCAATGCAGCCCGAGATTTAATCAGTCATGAGCAGCCAGATTTTTTCCTAATCCAGGAGACCAAAATTTCTAACCAAGACTTTCAAATATTCACAAAAAGATACAAAAGCTTTGTAGGAATAGCAACAAATTTCGTGGGTGCCTCAGGAGGAATAGGTACATTATGGAATAAGAGAAGATGGGACCTCATCAGTGAAAATTCATCTAACTAGTGGGTCAGAATTGACCTCAAAAACAAAATCACGAAAGAAGAATTTACTGTGCTTAACATCTACGCCCCAAATCACTACAGGGATAAAGCATACTGTTGGGAATCTATCAATTCAGAGCTACAGGTATGTCAAAATAGGAATACAGTCATGGGTGGTGAATTGAATTTAATCAGGAACATTGAAGAAAAAATAGGAGGGAAATTCCTCGCTGACCCTTCAAGGGATACTCTGGAAACAATAATAGAAACTCACAAACTCATTGACATCCCCCCTAACAATGGCAAATTTACATGGAGCAATAAGAGAGCAGGAACTCATAACATCAAAGAGAGGCTAGATAGGATATTAATTCATGAAAGAATAGTTACAGGTTTCTCCTCAGTAAAAAGTAAGATAGTCAATGCCACAACTTCAGATCACAAGCCAGCGGTCTTGATTCTTGACAATGTAGGAAATCTCAGTCCTATCCCATTCAAATACAATAAAATTTGGGATAACAAGGAGGACTTCTGAAAAATCATCAAAGAAAACTAGGAGATGGAAGTCATCAGCTCACCTCACTATGTATGGGATTCCAAATTAAAATCCCTAAGAGCAGCGATCAAACAGTGGGCCAAAGAGAATGCAATATTGGACAAAAAAAAAGAATATAGCTACACAGAAAATTAGAGAAATGGAATCAGGAAAAAGAGGATCAACAAATCTCAAAGGAAGAGCAATCACAGGAAAATGAAATGTTTAGGGAACTCTATAGACAAAATAGAGAAGAGGAAGAGGAGCAGAGACCGAAATTGAGGTGTCTTTGGCTCAGAGCTGGAGATAAAAACACCTCTTTCTTCCATAATAACCTCAAGATCAGAAGAGTAGGAAACCAAATCGATAAAATTACTGCTGAGGGAAAAGAATTAAGTGATCAAGAGGAAATCAAAGAAGTTGCACACAATCACTTCAAAGCCCTCTTATCTGTAGACCCCCAGTATATGGACAACGTGGACTTTCTGCAACCAGTCGAGTGTAAAATCAATGCGCATAAAAACAATGAGTTGGATCAGGATGTTTCAGAGGAGGAAATAAGAGTGGCTGTGTTCAGTATGCACCCAGACAAGGCCGCTGGACTTGACGGCTTCACTGTTGCCTTCTTCTGGAACCATTGGGATATTATAAAGAAAGACTTTGTAAGGATGGTTAAAAACATCTTCAAAAAAAATAAGATGGGTGAAAACACTAAAACCTCCCATCTGGCGCTTATTCCCAAGGACCCCAACCCCCTCTCCTTTGATCGCTTCAGACCTATCTCGCTCTGCAATGTCTCCTACAAAATAGTAACCAAAATCCTGGCAAATAGACTGAAAAAGCTTCTTCCTTCCCTTATATCAGAGAACCAAGGAGGATTCGTTCCTAGAAGACAAATAATAGACAATGTCATCCTGATCCAAGAAGTAATCCATAGCAGCATCAATAGAAAGGAAAGAGGTATGATCATAAAACTTGACATGGCAAATGCCTTCGACAGGGTCAATCATCAATTCCTAGCTGAGGTTCTCTGGAAGTTTGGAATATCCAACAAATTCATAAGCATCATTATGGAATGTATTTCAAACCCTTGGATAGCCCCCTAATCAATGGTAGGCCCAATCGCTACTGCAGAAGCTCCAGAGGATTGAGACAAGGCTGCCCCCTCTCACCCTTCCTTTACATCATCATGGCAGAAACCTTGAGCATACACCTGGAAAATCTCCGAAAGCAAAAGGAGATCACAGGGATCAACATAGTGAGAGGAATAAAATAAATTAATCACTCGCTCTTTGCTGATGACACCCTTTTAATTGGGGGAGCCTCAAGATTAATTGCAAGAAGATTTAAGAGAACCTTGGACACCTTCCTGACAGTCTCAGGGGGATTGCTAAACAACAATAAGTGCAAAATCTACACTTGGAATGTCTCTCTCCACATCATGCAAAGAATCTCTCTCATTATGGACATCCCAGCTCAAAGAAATTGGAGCCACTTCACATATCTTGGTCTTCCCTTGGCAAAAGAAGTTGTCAAGTCTGAGATTTGGAACAAGCAGATCGAAAAAAATGAGAGGACTTCTCCACAGTTGGGGGCTGTCGTGGCTAAACCTGGCAGGCAGGACCACCCTCATAAAGGCTCTCCTCTCAGCTCTCCCCATATATCAATATGTTGTCACTCTGGCCCCTGCCAACACTCACAAGCATTTGGAGTTAATCATGAGAAGCTTCCTCTAGCAGGGAGGGAAGCAAGATTCAAAAAAATTCAGTTTAGTTAGATGGGATCAAGTTACCCTCCCCTTTGAAAAAGGGGGCATAGCAATCAAAATCCCAAGCCTCACCAACAAAGCGATGGGCTTCAAACTGGTGTGGAGAATGCTAATGGGAAAAGGTACTTGGTGGGTTGAGGCTCTCAAAAGAAAATACCTCAATGGGCTGCACTCCAATTTCCTCACTGATGTAATAGTGGAAAGACCATGCACTCCAGTTTGGAAACTTATCAAAAAATCCTCACCCAAATTAAAAATCATATCTCTAAGTCACCTGGAAATGGCAAAGAAATAAATATCTGGACTAATAGAATTATGGGATTGGAACCAAGAAACCTCTTGTAGCAGTTCAGTCCTTTGAAAGTATGGATGAAGGCCAAAAATTTGCATTCTTTGTTCGACATCTCAGTTTAGGATCACAATAGTTGGTTTGCTTGGAGGGATCTCCCCCTCTCAAATCATCTTAGGAATCAAAAGGGAAAAGCTCAAGATTTCTCTATCGGGATCAACTCCTCTAAACAAAGATGCTCATGATAGCTTCATCTGGGATCCCAACTGAGGTCAGTTTACTGTAAAAGATGGGTATAAACTCCTCCAATCCAGCCCCAATCTAGATAACTGGAATCTTCGGTCAGCTGTGTGGAACACCGAATGCCTTCCAAAGATTAAATTTTTTGCTTGGACCCTCCTTAAAGGGAAGATTCTCACTGCCGAAAATCTCAAAAAAAGAGGGATTCATGGTCCCTCAATTTGTTGCCTCTGCTGCACAGAGGAGGAGAGCAGTCAACACCTTTTCATAGATTGTCCTTATGCACAAAACTGCTGGAAGCAAATTGTCAACCCTTTGAGACCTAGAGAAACCTTCAACCAGCTCTCAACCCTCAACAGAAACTGGGAGAAAAGCTACCCCCACATAAGAAAAGGCAATACCACCATCACTCGATTATGGAAATGTATCCCTTCAGCTCTCAGTTGGCAAATATGGCTCACCGGGAACAAATGCATCTTTAAAAACCAAACCCAGCTCGCACCCTGGCTAAAACTATGGGCCTAGTTTTTGAAATGATAAGTGCCAACTCAGTTTCACAATCTGATCACTTCAGTTGGCAGAAGGAAGAGGAAGAGTGGTATAATAAATTCCAGTTAAACTATGTCAAGAATATGCAACCTCCAACAAACGCAGGCAAGGGGGGAAATAACTGGAAACTCAGGGGATCTTAAGAAGACATAGAACAATGGATTCAAGAGCAAAAGAAAATTACACTCCAGTTTAATGGTGCATCCAAAAATAACCCTGGGCAAGTAGGGGCAGGGGGAATAATCAAAGACCAGAATGGGCAAGTTATCACCACATATGAATGGGGATTGGGAAACATGACGAAAAATATGGCGGAGGCCTACAGCCTTCTTCTAGGTATCTGCATTATGAAAAAACTGCAAGTCAAAAACCCAATCATAATCGGTGACTCGACAATTGTGATTGTTGCTATGGCTTCAGGGGGAGAATTCAAGAAACAGGCTCTCAACAACATCAAGCACAGGATCAAGGATAATTCAAATCAGCTGGGGGACATACATTATAAGCACATTATGAGAAATAACAACACAAAGGCGGATTCACTAGCCAATAGTGTTGTCAAAAGACCCACAGGACAGGTTCGTGAGAATGACCAAATCTATAATAAACCAATCCCATAAGTCGACTCTCTCCTTAGTCGACCCTGTGAATCAAGACTTCATCAGTCATCTCAACAATACTTCTGCCTTCCCTCTCAATTCTGGAAACCAGACAGATCACTCCTCCCCCTCTGATAATGTACTTCATATATCAAAAGCACTGTCAATGAAATCTGCAGGGCTATGGGAAATCGGTACTGGATTATGGATTGGGATAGGTCTCATGAAAAAAATAAACAGAATTTAGGCTTCAGTCATCTCATAATCCACATTGGTTGCACAAGAAATTCTCGAAATGACATTTGGGACAGGAAAATCTCTGAGCTGCCTGATTCACATACTGAGGCCCCGCTCCTTGAGTTTGTTTATATTCAGCGTGAAACGCCTCAGTTCATCCAGCCCAGCGCTTCAGTCTCTATCTGCCATATAAGAAAAGGCTCGTGCTTCAGTTCCGCTCCCTTCAGATCATCTCAGGTGGTAAACAAATTGAATATAAGTCGGTCTAGAACGTTCTCAGTGCTCCTCAGCCGAAGTGGTTTTTCAAGCTCTGTCTGGCGCGGTAATGATCGTGTTTTTCGAGTATGTATTTTCTTTATCTCTAACAGTCTCTTTGTCTATTTGAAACAGATTCTCCCATCCTCGTCGGACTCCGCTCCTCTGAACTCTGTCTCTCAACATTCTTGTCTCCTCCCCCCCATCACCTTTTCTTCCCTCTTCCGAGGAAGTTGTTCCTCTCCTGTCACGGCTCCTCCCTGCTTCTCGTCATCTCTCTGTGGACCCTCGAGCCCCTTTCTGATCAGCACATATTCCATTCACTGGGTCCGCCAGCCTTCTTCCTTCTTACCCTTTGTCATCCCTTCTTTTCACCCCTGTAACACCTCTTTCAAACTCTGCCTCAAGATCCCCAAGACTCCCCAAGGCTTGTCAGCTATGTCTGAAAATCCCCTCGACCGTGTTATTACCAATAACAGCTGCACTCTTTGTAAAGCTCATTGTTTCATGATTGCCCGATTTGTCAAGCACTTCAATGATCTCAAGGAAGAAGTTCAGGCAGACAGCAAATCTAAGAGGAAAAATCTAGAGAAATAGAGGGCGGAAATAGAAAGCCTTAAAGAAAAGTGCAATCACCTGGAAGAAGCTATCAACCACATAAAATCTATGACTCAAAGTATGCAAGGAGAGGCCTCTACAAAGATCAGAGGGAAAAAAGAGCTTTCGCCCGATGATTCAGTAAATCAACATATGTAAAACACCTTATGTTCTGTAAATACTGCTTTCTTTTAGGATAGTTTATACGGCAATATAGCCGTTATATCTTCCAAATCTTAAATTACAAGTCTAATGAAATGGATCAAGGGTCTGCGTGCCCATTTTGGATCCATTCTGCTTCGCTCCTTCCAACTTATGTAACAGGACTAGTTCCTCTCTTGAAGTTTTTATAATATAATAGTAATCGACCGTGTTAAAAAAAAAATACACATAGTAATCATTCAAGATAATTCAGAACCATTCATACATTCATTACATACCAAAGTAGGTGTTAAACTTAAGTCCATTGCATACAATCATGGCACTTATCTGAATGGTTAACAAAGAATAGGAATTGAAGGTGGGACTTCAACTCTCCACCCAACCATAGACCAACTGCAACATTATTTCTTGCAGGTATTCACCCTGGAGCCAGATCCATGATACGAGGGGATTTCAATCAGAATTAGCTAGTATCATGCTAATCTAAAGGAGTATGGTATCATTTCTCAGATGGTTCATCAATTGTTGCTCCTTAAGGTAATCACTACAGGTATCCAATAGCTCATAATTTTGGGTGGTTTATCAACCTACTTGATAAGCATTGAGTGGTTTAGTAGCCCTCCTGGAAAGAACTTAGTGATTTATCATTCCTTTCAGCAATCACCCTAGTGAATGCTACTCTTCCTTTCAGCCTTCTTGACAAGCACTGGGGGGTTTATCAACCTCCTTAGTAAGCTCTTAGTCATTTATCATCGACACAACAAGCACCCATCACCCAATGCTCTCCTTTGTGCTTTCCACTAACTTCTCCAAGATTGGACATGCACCTAGACCACATATTCAAAGCATTTACACATGGAATCCCATTCCCTGAGCTTCAACAGGCTCTTCCAGTGCTCAACATGCACTCAAGCTTTCTTTTTCTGCAACATTCTCTACATGTAGGTCTCCTCTCTTTTTTTGTTCACAAATTGAATTTCCCCATTCCTTTCTCTCCTCCTTGCGGCTTGTGTCCCCTTTTTCTTTTCACGAGACTTTTTTATTCCCCCAATTTCTCTCCTTTTAGGAGGTATGGAAAAAAATGTGGTTATTTTCTTGAGAATCTTTTATCGCTAGTTGTTAGGTGACGTGTGTTCTATTAGGCTAGCATAGCACCACTCAACTTTTCCCCCTCTAATCGTGGATCCATATCTCAATCATCATTTCCAACCAATTATTAAATTTTATTTATAATCTTTGCAAATTACAAAATTAAGGTGTATGCTAGGTGTATTACATATTTGAACATTCTAAAGTTATCTTGCTTCTTTTACTATTCATTGTAAACATGAATTTTTTCAATTTCATATCGATTGATCTTTTCTCCCTATAAATTCAAGAAGTAATTTGTTCACATTATATAGTACAACTTTTTATGTGATTCTATCACAATATTGAGCCTCACCCACTTTTGACATCAAAAAAGATGTCACCAAACCATAGTCACATACAAAAAATTTTGGGATAATAATTAGTCTATAAACATTACAAAATATGAGATTTTTATTATAAAAAATGGTTATGATTTGTATAATCTTGTCTACATTCCACGAGATTAATATCCTCTTATATCAATTCCTTTTCTAATTTTACTCAGATCTGAATCTTATATATTTCTCATTTTTTTTCACATTGAAAATATATTATCTTCTAAAGCAATTAAGTCAATTTTAACTATTTTTTAAAATTTATTTACAAGTTAGATTAGATACTTAATATTATAGAAAAAAATAGATTACAAAACTAAGATTAAATAATGGCAATAGTGAAAAATAAATCCCAATATAATTTTCATTGTACTTATTTTCTGAACTTTTATAATATATTTTATATATTTTTAATTTCCTTTATTGTTTATAAATTTCACAATTTTTT
>APFE031323072.1:0-10680 GCA_000404065.3 Pinus taeda | reverse complement strand
AGAAAAAAATTTGGCGGAAATCACATTATAATACCTTTGTCGATGTATTTTGAACCAACGAGTGTGGTTTATCGTCAAGATAATGGATATTGCAATGGGTTTTGGTCAAACACATATTACTTTGGGTTTGACCAAAAAAAATTGCAAAAAATCTATAGTATAACATTCCACATTGAAATATATAATTTTTAAAAAATAATTTAAGTTATTTATGTTCAATTTGATTGCCTATCAAATTGAACGTGTTATTGCCCTTTGCCTCTATTAATGTGCCCATTACCTCTATTAATTAACCAAAAGTACATAGATCACATCAAGGTATAGGATGGGCATTTATGATACAATTTGTTTTGGAAAAGTGATAAATTATTACTAATGAGTATAATCATTTATATTCCTATTTTTATTTAAAAGTACATATATAATTTAAAATGATTATTTAAAATCACATATGTAATTTAAAAAGATTTATTAATGGTATGTGGGAGATATATTTTTATTTTTACATTATATTTTCAAGGGGTAGAGGTCACTTAGGTTTTTGTGTGAACTTAACCATGTATGATAGATTCTGCATTATTTTTTTTGTGTAAACTTGGTAGATCCCCTTTTCTATTATTATTTCATAATAATATTTTTGGTTTCAACAAAATCGCTGGTGACCTCAACCTTCCCGCAAGAAACCAAGTCTGTTGGCCCCCTGTCTGCATCAAACATTGTCCAAACAATAAACAAAGTTATTCTAATCATCCATGCTACATTGGCTACCTTATCTTCTATATGCTTCATGCTGAAAAAGTAAATGCTAATCGTCATCAAAACAAAATTTAACTAGCAAGACTGCTTCATTCATCTGAAGAATCGACTAGGGTCAGGGCTTTAGCACTCGACCTTCGTACTTCGTTTCTCATCATATTCTAGAGATTATGTTCGACCCTATTCAGGCAGAGATTATTTTGATATAGTTGCATTTGGACAGACTGTATCTCCCTCTGAAGATCCTTTAGACTTGGTTTTGTTGGTCTGTTCTCTTCTGGTTCTTCTCTTTCCTTATAGTTGGTCATTGCTCTAGCCATGATGTTTTTCATAATGCAAGACTGCTGGGTGGTAATGCCGAACAAAGTTTGGTGACCTCTGGTTTTGTCTGGATCTTTGACTATTATCTCTGATTCCTCTGCTTGAATCTCTTCATTTTCGATGTTAGAATTTAGTTCTCTTTCCCATTCAGAGATGACAACTTTCACCTCAGATGGGGTTCCTACATAGTATGCGTTGATGAGATTTTGCATACTTTCCTTTCCTCTTTTCCTTAATTCTTTGCTTGTAGAGAACTCCAGGCCTTTCATATTTTTCTCTGTCTTTCCCAATCTTCTGTTCGCTTTCCTTCCCTGTTGTTTGTCTTCCTTCACCATCCGAGTCTTCTCACTACTTTTTTCTTTCTTGTTCGAGGGGTGCACCTGGACCGGGGCCTAGTACTCACTAGCGTGGTTCAAGTACTGTGTCGTGGGTAAGCTGATACATCAACTTTCCGGGGTCATAACTTTGGCACCCGATCTTCGTTTGATGCGTACAATAGCTCATTAGAAAGATCTATCCGAGAACTACAACTTTGGGAAGAGAAACATCGGTCCATGGACCCATGTTGCTCCCATATTTCCCAAAAAACATCGCTTAGGGCCTCAAAACGGCTCCGGAAGTTCAGGACCCAAAAAACTGCTAAAAATAGTAAATTGTGCTACAATTGCGAAAACTGAAAAACTAAAAGAGATAATTGTGGGGGTCCAAGGGGGATAGGAAGATGGCCACCAACATCCGCCTGGATCATTCCTCCCCCCTTAGGAAGTAATGGTCCCCATTGCATTGACTTCCTCCATTTGCTGAGCTTGGTCCCTGGTGAGCTGTTTTGCAATCTCTGATGTGTCCTTTTATGGTGGGAAGCATCATCGAGGGCATTCCACATTGAACACTCGGTGCAAGCGAAGGAATGGAGGAATGTTGTGCTCCAAAGCATTGTTTCCCACAGCCTTGATAATGTTGTAAGGACCATGTCGTAGTGGTCTAAGCTTCAGATGGGCTCTTGTTAGGCATTCTTTCTACAGATGCAACCAGACTTTGTCACCCACCTGAAACTTGTGTGGTACCCCTGTGGGTGAGGAGAAGTTGTTCCTATGTTCTATCATGACCGTATCCCTTTTCTGCTGCTGCTGCATGGAGTAACCCTTCGCTGGGGTCATGGAGGTGGCTATGATCTTCCCCTTACTTTGGGAGCGAACAGACATAAAATGAATTTCCTAGTCTGGGAGACGATCTTGCTGCATTTCTTAGCGGAGATCAAAGAGGTGGTAGTAGTTGGGGCTACCTCTGGTATCCTATATAATGAATTACCCAAAGTAATAATAACAACGCGAGGCCTTGACTCATACATAGCACGTCGCCTCCACAAGTATGGCTAGCCAAATAGTACATCACAAACATCGAGAGGTGCAACATCACACAATACCTCGTCTGCGAAGGGCTTGATGTTCTAGGGAAGGCGACACTGCTGGTGAACTCAGAGATCTCGTCCTTGGTGAAGCCACCCGATACTATACAGTTGCGGGTGTGGTGTAGTTGGTAGGCCCAACCGCTTCACAATCTCTTCTGAAATGAGGTTCTTTTGGCTGCTACTGACGACAATTAATTGCAACGGCGAACCCTTCACCCACATCTGTGAGTGGAAAAGACGATCCCCTTCCTCTAGATCTTCGAGCTCATTCTTCTAGATCTTGGCAGTGGTAATAGTGACATTGGGCTATGCATCAGTGATCTGCTTCCCTTTTCCATTCCCATTGTCGAGTTGTGACTCAAGTTGGAACATGCATCTAATTCTGAAGCCTTCAACTCGGCCACCAGCAACTGCTTGGTCCAACACTCACTTGTGCTGTGAGTGGCGCTCTTATGGAACTCACAACACTTTCCTGTGTCCTTCTTCGACTTTGTGGTGTTGTTATTTTCTTGCGGCTTCGACAAGTTGTCTTGGGTCACCCCGCCTTGGCTTTGTCCTTTGGTCTTCATATTTGCAAATCCAAAGTCTCGCTTCATCTGTTTGAACTTCTGCTCGATTTTGACAGTGTATCGATACGCCATGCTGAGCGAGGAGATGTTTAGGAACTCCATCTCTTCCTGGATGTACCTATGTAGGCAACCGCAGTATTTGAGTACCAAATGCAGCTCAGAATCCTTGATATCCAACTACATGCAAAAGGTATGAAAAATGTTTGTGAACTTCAGCACATCTTGGTCCCTTCCCTGCCGTAGCGTGGTCCACTTTATGTATTTGTCCTCATAGCTTTTGACAGGGTAGGACTACTCCTTGATGGCATTCTGGAATGAATTCCAAGTGGGTGTGGCTGAAAATAGTGAGCTCGTGCTTTCATCTTTCTGTTCGCAGTAGGTTTCCCACTAGTCCTTGACGTGGGGGGCTGCTTTGAGAAGAGCGAAATCAATCTTTTCCCGTTTCGAAAATTCATGAACTGAAAAATACCCTTCTAGCAGATTTAACCATTTATCTACGACATCTGCGTCTATTTGACCCTCGAAGATGGGGATTTCAAAATTAACTTGTACCTTAAAAGGTGTGTCGTTTCCAGAGTAGTTGTTGGAAGCCGATGCATCGCCTCTGGGTAGCTGCTAAAGGATCTACGCAAAGTTGTCCTCATCGCATTCCTTTGTCGCTCAAGGGCTTCTTCGAGTAAGATTTTGATAGGATCTCTTGTCCCCTCGTCTTTCTTTTCATCTGCCATGGGAGGTCGTCGGGATTTGTGAGGATGGACTTGTAAAGGTTCGACCAGTTCAAGCCCGAACTCCTTATATCCCGACTTCGTTGGGGACATGCAAAGAAAAACAGAGAAAAAGTAGAGGGCTATGATACCACTGAACCAAATTTAAACAGGAACACAACAAATTATAGAGATAAACATAAACATAGAGATGTAGTGGAAATAATACTTCATTTCATTAATGTAAAATATTGAAATATGCTTACAAATAGAAATGGAAATAACCAGCTAGGGCGATGGTAGCTTATCTCTGAGAAGAGATGTGTGGCTACATGCCTCTGAACTGTGTTACACTGAGGCTCGAAGGCCTATTTATTGTTGAGAAACAATGGAAAAACCCTTCACATTCCAAAACCTAACCCTGGAAGATGAAACGCCAAATTGTGGGCCCCGTTTTTGGGTAAGTTGGTACATCAACTTCCCGGGGTCGTGAATTGGTTGTCTTATCTCCATTTGACGCGCATGATAGCCCGTTGGAAAGATCTCTCGGAGGACTACGACGGGTAGATTTCCCAAAAAACGTCGTTTAGGGCCTCAAAACAGCTCCGGAAGTTTAGGACCCGAAAAACTGCTAAAAATAGTAAATTGTGTTATAATTAAAGAAACTGAAAAAAACTGCACGAAACACTAGAGGGGATCCAAGTCGAATTAGCGGGTGGCCACCAATATCCACCTGGATCAAGGAATCACCTCTCAAACACAAAGGTTCTAGCTGAGTTGGTATATTAGATGCCTGACATCGACCATACACATGGAAATTTCAAACAGTAGTGCACGTGGTTGATTTATATTGGAAAATGAAATTTGTTTTAGGAAGGGTCCTATTAGATAGGTATGAACATCTAAAAAATCTTTTCCATTCATTGAAATATTTTCGTCACCACCTGAAGGACCTAGATTAGTGGTTGGACTACATAAAACATTGCCTTAGTATCCCTCCCCCTGTTGGAGCCACCCCAAGAGAACAAAGATCCTATCAAGGTCGTAGCTATTGATTTAGATCCCTCTAACTAATCTCTTTTTATGTCTTGGTTTCTCTATTTAGTTTCGAGACTAAAAGACTCATGTTTCAATTTTTATATGATTAATTTTGAATTCCTTAATACTTTGATATCCTAGGTCTCTTTACAAAAAATGATTTTTTAATTATTACAATCTAGTCTTCCCAATATTCTACAACCTAAATTTTCAATATTTTTGTATACATATTTAAACAAAAATACAATATTCAATTATTTTCTTACATAAAATATAACATGGATAACTCATATAAAATTCATCATACATATCATAAGATACATTTTCTTATCTTTACAAAATTGATCACATGCATTAAACCTTCATGGATACATTTCCTTATCTTTATACAATTGGTCACATGCATTAGACCCTCATGCGTAAAAATCCCATTTTCTACACTTCATACTTATATTATGATTTATCTTTTCCTTTTTAGAACTCCATCTTGAAACATATATGCGTAAAAATCCCATTTTCTACACTTCATACTTATATTATGATTTATCTTTTCCTTTTTAGAACTCCATCTTGAAACATATATTTACGCCGTAAGGCGTTTCCTATGAAAATGACTCTCCTCCCCAGCCACCTGTACCTTCATGGGCCGTTGATCTGAATGTTAAACGATTAAGATAGTCTAGACCATTAGATTGATATTCGACAGGTATTAATCAGTTCAGATACGGTTATTAAGTTACGCCGTTATTCAAGTTACGCGGGTTTCCCTCCTGAAAGAACGGCATTTACGTTACCTGTCATATTTTTTTCACAAGATTCATTGAGAGAGCCTCCCCAATATTCTCGGTTTCCCTCCTGAAAGAACTACATTTACGTTACCTGTCATAGTTTTTTCACAAGATTCATTGAGAGAGCCTCCCCAATATTCTCTATAAGCTGAGAGATGACCGCAACAAATTCTGTTTCAGTTGACAATTTTTACCTTGTTATGAATTTTTTTTTTTTTTCTTCGACCCTGTTTTGAATATTCATACAATTTCCAGGAAATAAGGTGACAAGCCTTTCGGAATTCAATTATCATTCCAAATCCAATTCCAATTACGCCAAGCAGAGGCGCTGCAAACCCTTTATAAAATGGCATAGGGGTGTCGTATGTTACGCCAAGCAGAGGCGCTGCAAACCCTTTATAAAATGGCATAGGGGTGTCGTATGTTTGTGTTATGTTACAGCGACATATTTGGAAGTGGAAGAAAATGGAGTTGGAAGCACAAATAGCCGCGAAGGATCCCGAGGACGCGCAGATGGAGGTGATGGTTAAGGGAGTGGAGAATGAAGAGGGCGATGTTTTAAAAGGAAACAAGCTACACGCTAACTCTCATGGAACCAAGTTCAAGGGGGTTGATTCAAATTTGGAGTCGAGTACAATTTTTGGAATGGCTACTCATGGTTCGGTTAGTATCAATGATAAAATCAATTCATTTATGACGTGGCAGCATCACCTGATATTGTTATTATTATTTACCTGATGTTTTGAAATCCTTATGGTAGGCAATGCCGGACGGGGCATTCTGTTACTGTTATGATAGGTTGTAAGGCATTTAATAAGAGATCGTACCTCAAGATTAGTCTGGCAATGGACTTCAACAACATCACGTAGCCTTCTTATGAACTCCTAATTACCACTTGTTATTTCTCATATCAGTTGTATTCATTGGAATGACTGGTGAAAAAAAATTGATATCACTGTAGATGGGTGTCTGTATAAGAACTCCTAATTACCACTTGTTATTTCTCGTATCAGTTGTATTCATTGGAATGACGATGAAAAGAAATTGATATTACTGTAGATGGGTGTCTGCATAAATACGTAACAAAGAATGAATCAACAAGTAACAAGGGATGGTTTATTTTTATTTTATTTTTAAGTTTACAATTTTTAATGTCGTTCATTGTGTAACTACAGGATTTCAAACTTGAAATTTTAACCCACATTATTATCCACACTTTTGAGTTTCCAGACGCCTTACTACTCGAGAGACCTATAGGTAGAAAAATAAATTCAGCCCTCGAGAATGCAATTAATATTAAAAGAAATAATTCATGCACTTTGAATAGATAAGAAGATAATTGGATGTCATTTTTTACTGTTTTATTTTGTCTAAGTATTAGTCACGCAGTTGTATTTTTAAATCGGACTTTATTTCGAGAATTTTTTTTCTCCCTGTGGGTTGGAACGCAAGATTTAGGTGCTCTGGTGAATGAAATGCGCCTTTCATTGTCAATGCAATTTACAGTGCCAATTTTAAGGCTCGTTATGTTGTAAGTGGTTAATTCATTTAAATTTTACTTAAAGTTTTTAAGGTTCGTTATGTTGTAAGTGATTAGTTCTTTTACAAGCATTAGATCTTCTCCAGAGTATTTATTTAAGAGTAGTGTAATAGAAATTAACATGTTTTTGTTTTTAAATTTTGTTTTTATGCCAGGTTAAATTTTTATATTCTCAAATTTGAAAAAAAACTCTTAATGAAGTTGTTTATATGATATACTTTAGTTTATATTGGTTAAGTATTGAATGTTAATATACATTTCATTAATTATTAAATTTAATATTTATGGTTTAAAATTTTTTTTTTTTAATTATTAAATCCGTATTTAAAAAAAATCAACTTTTTAAATTTAACAAAGTTAAAGCATTAGATTTAAAATTTAAAAAATATATTAATTAACATAAATTTTAATGTATTTAAAAAAAATCAACTTTTTTAAATTTACAAATTACAAGCATTAAATTTAATTTAAAAATATATATTAAATAAATCAAATTTTATGTTTTGGGTATTGTATGGTATAACATAATGTTACATTGAACACAACCATACCAATTACAAAATTTGAAAATGCATATATATTATTGATTATCCGAGCACTCAAACAAGTAATTAATAACAAAGTTTCACAAGTTTATATATCAATAAGAAGATTTTTAACATCACGCAATAAAAATATCTAAAAGCTTACGATCAATTAAAAAAAATTAGCACTCAAACAAGTAGTTAATAACAAAGCTTCAAAACTTTATATATCAATAAGAAGAATTTTAACATCACCCAATAAAAATATGTAAAACTTTATATATCAATAAGAAGAATTTTAACATCACCCAATAAAAATATGTAAAAGCTTTCAGTAATTACAATCAACTAGAAAATTTTACATAAGTTTAACCAAGGTTTACTAGCTAGGTTTGTTAGAGAATTTTTTGGATAAGGGTGAGCACAACTTTTTCAATATGTTTATTTCCTAAGTTAAATGGTAAAATAAATAACAAAAAACTTTTAATAAGTGTAAAAGCATTTTTATACTAAAATAAAGTAAAAGAATATATAGATAATTAAATTAGTTTGATTATATAAGGTAAATCATTTAAAGGTTGATAATTTTAGAATATTGATATGACTAAGAAAATTAATTAATGACAATAATAATAGTGTTGAAAGTCAAGTATGTGGTTTAATTAAAAATGTCTTTTATAAAATCCAAGTAAATTAAGAAATTTAATTAAAACTTTTTATTGAATAGTGATAATGAAGAATTTTTTTTTTCAATATTCTTTTCCTTAAGCATTAACATGTAATTGCGATGGAAGGGGGCTCTCCACCTAGTTACTAAAGAATTGATATTGCTTGTTAATGTTTATGATCAATAAAATTATATAGAATTACTTATTACGATCAGTTAATAAAAATAAGTATAAAAAAACTACATAAAAATAAAATCTTTATTAATAGATTAAATTAGTCTTATTACATGATACTCTAAGGCGATAAAATCTGAGGGATTCAATCTCTTTTCACTTATAATAACTTATGTTTGCATGCTAAAGGACTTGCGATTCATTATAAATTATAGTCTTAGCTTAATGGTTAATAAATAATATTATATTTATTATCAAGTTATCTAAAATAAAAGTAAATAAAGTACAATAAAATAAATAATTATAATTAATAATTAAATTAGCCTCTATACATGGATCTACTAAGGATCAAATCTGAGGGATCAAACCTCTTTTCACTATAAAATATGTTTGCACCTAAACGGACTACCTCTTTTCACTATAAAATATGTTTGCACCTAAACGGACTTGACAATCATATAAATTAGTCTTAGCCTTAATGGTTAGCTTGACATCGATTTAATTCTCTAGACACGAAATGATCTCTTGTCACGGATTCAATTCTGAGGGATCAAATCTCTTTTCACTCTAAAATATGTTTACACCTAAAAGGACTTGAGTTCATATAAATTAGTCTTAGCCTTAAGGGTTAGCTTGCCATGGATTTAATTCTCTCGACACTAACTCTTGTCATGGATACACAAAGTGATCCCTTAGGGTGGATCTTCATAGGACTATATTCCATAGATGTGGTGCATTAGCAATATTCAGGTGAATATGCCTCGAACAATATTCCTTGAACAATATTTTGTAGATGTAGCGAGGCAACAATCTATGGTGAGGATGAGTCATATAGGAAAAAAAACGCAGTCATATAAATTAAATGGTCTGGTAATATGGATAAACATCCAATTATAAGAAACATTGAAACACTTACTCTAATTTATATTGTTAATTGTAAATAGATTGTATTACAATACTATGTCTCAATACCATGATTTATGAATACCACATGTCCAAAAAGCCTTAACCGTCAAGTTTTTTATATTATTAAACTGTAAGGTGTTTCTCTTTGAGAAGAACTCCCCTTAGGGCACATTCCATTGTGTGCCATGTCCATCCCATCATTCCAATTTCCTGGAACCCTCTTTTCCCACTCAATATTAGAGTCCTCGTGCCATTGATCTCCACTTTTACATTGTCTTTTTTTGAATCCTTCATAACAACACAACCATTTCAAAGAAGAAAACCCAAATTCCACCTCATTTCATTAAAAGAAGAGTGATAAGGGCTCTTTTTTGTACTTGGGAGATGAGTAATAAGTATGAATGAATGAGGAGTTTCTATGATTTCTATATGATGATAAAACTCTTCTATTTCATATGGTTGTTGGTTTCTAGACCCATCTAATCGATCCTATTTGTTCTAGGTAATTCCGAGAGCTAATCTCGTTTCCATCCCATCAAACTACTAGACTAATTTTTCTTGTAAACATTGTGGAGCCCAAAAATTTCAAAGATCAATTGAATTAATTTGAAGATTCAGAACTAGATGTGTTTTTCCAAAATGTATAAGCTAGCATTGTGACAAGCAAACATATGTGGCCATGAAGGATTCTTTTAAGTGGGAAATAGGCAGATTTGTTTCATCTTCCTTGGTGTGCTTTTATAATTTTAGCATTTTGGAGTGTTGAATGATTCTCCTTATGGAAGGAGGAGGTCCTAAAAGCATAATATGTCCTCTGAATGTCACATTGAAAGGATAAAGAGACTTGACCTTGCTACCTTTTCCATGATCAAATACATTTGCCAACTTTCATCTAACCTAATGAGAACTTTCAGAGAACTATCAGAATGACAAATCACATGAAAAAGGTGCTTTATAGAATCAATTTGAGTTGAAAATTTCTCCAAATTTCACCAGCATGTTAGGTTTCCCATAGAATTCTATTGTCAAAATGTGCAAGAGGAAGAATATAATAGACACTTTATCTTCTGTAGCCCATGTACAAGCCCCTCTCCTTTAATGTTCTATGTATACAATTCACATAACAACAACTTCATGTATTCACATTTATTAGTTATATTGGACTTTGCATGTGTGAGAAGTACAAGAACAATAATGGAAAAGTTATTAAAATCCATACCTTTACGATGTTTTGACTTGATTTATGCTTATGATTTTGTTTTTAAAGTGAAAAACTTTCTTTTC
>APFE031323065.1:1912-30326 GCA_000404065.3 Pinus taeda | reverse complement strand
CTTAGACTCCTATATATAGAAAGGAGGTTTTATCATTTGTATCATCCAAGAATTGTTCATTTATGTAATGTAAAGGAGGTTGCCCCATCGAAGAGGTTGAATTCTAAGGCGTTGATCTATCTTTTCTATCTTTTCTTGAGTTGGTTTCATAACAATGGGGAACCATCATGCCCAACTTATGTTGTGGAGATTCAGGAGATTAACCTGCAATCTTGGAAAGTTCTCCTAGATAACCAGCCTCCCCCTAGGGAGGTTGAGGAAGATAAATAGGAAAGTGAACCTAAAGCAATTCCACCCTTTCCTGAGAGACTATCCGAGACAACACAGCCCACCCCAGAAGACACTGAAATTCTGGGAGAATTGAAACAGTTATGTGTAAAGATACCACTTCTCCAAGCCATAAAGGATGTGCCTATATACAATCAGTTGATCAAAGAGAAGTTCTTTAGGCATCCAGGTAGGCGCAAGAGAGATGCCCCAACCATCAATGTCATAGGACAACTGTTTGACCTGATGTTAGGGCAGGTAATCTGTCGAAAATATCTGGACCCTGGAAGCCCAGTAGTTGATGTCCACATTAATGGCACCATGACCCACACACCTTGATTGATCTGGGAGTTGCTATTAATGTTATGACAAAGGACACCATGCTCAAACTTAACCTCTAGGGCTCCTTGAGGAATACCACGACAGTATTGCAACTAACAGACCGTTCCATTGTGACCCTTGAGGGGATTGTGGAAGATGTGATGGTATCCATTGATTCTTGGAAGTACCCTGCTAATTTCTTGGTTATCTAGTAGAAGGAAAAGCTCACTAGGTATCCTCTCATCTTGGGAAGATCCTGGTTGGCTACTGCCAATGCCTATATCAGCTGTCGGACTGGGAACATGACCATCAAGAACAGGCATATGTCCAAACAGTTAGTCCTATACCCTCCTGCCCAACCCTTGTTAGAACATGATCTACCTCTCTGGTTGGAGGAGGAGGAGGAGGAGGAAGTATATTCTGCACCACTTTTTACATTAGAAACTGCCATGGGGGGGGGGGGGGGCGCAAGCTGAGGATGATATCATTGAGAATTTAATTCAGAATCCACCCCCCAGTACTTTGCCACTAGAGAACATAGTGAAAGAAACCCAAAACAATCCCTTAACAGATCTTTCTGTGGTTGACCCAACCTCTCCCTGTGTTAAGAATATAGAGTTTGGCCCAAACAGAACCTTGAAAATCAATCCATCCCTATATACTTCCTAGGAGAAGGAGCTATGCAACTTATTGAGAAAACATTTATATGCTTTTTCCTAGAGTTATAAGGAGATGAAGGGAGTGCACCTTTCAGTATGTACTCATCATATATACATTAAGGAAGATTGCAAACCAGTCAGGAAGCCTCAAAGAAGGATGAATCCAGCCCTTAAAGACATTTTTAAGGAAGAATTGCAAAAATTACTTGATGTAGGATTCATCTACCCCATCTCTGATAATGAATGGGTCTCTCCTTTGGTGCTAGTGCCAAAGAAAAATGGTAAGTGGAGAATCTGTGTCGATTATCAGGAATTGAACAAAGCCACTAAAAAGGACCATTTTCCTTTGCCTTTCATAGATCAAGTGTTAGATGGTCTGGCAAGGAAAAAGTTTTTCTCCTTCCTAGATGGGTTTAGCGGGTACAATCAGATTCAAATCAGCCCGGAAGACCAGGATAAGACCACTTTCACTTGTCCTTGCAGTACCTTTGCATATCGGATCCTTCCCGTTAGTTTGTGCAACACTCCAGCCACTTTCCAGAGATCATTATTGAATTTATTTTATGAATTGGTTCATGATGCAGTGGAAATATATATTGATGATTTCACTCCTTATGGTTCTAACTTAAAGGAAGCTTTATCTAACCTAGGAAAAGTCTTGGACAAGTGTATTGAAATGAACCTGTCCCATCAGTGTGGAAAAATGTGAATTTTTTATGACAGAAGGGACCGTGCTAGGTCATGCAATATCTCAAGAAGGATTGTAGGTGGACCCCAACAAAGTTGCCATCATCCAAAGGGTCCCACCTCCTCAAAAGGTGAGAGATGTCAGAAGTTTCCTAGGCTTAGCTGGATATTACAGAAGATTCATTAAAGATTTCAGCAAGTTAGCCTCTTTGTTGTTTGGTCTCTTAGGAAAATATGTTGAATTTATATGGACCGAAAACTGTCAAGAAGCCATAGATACCTTGAAAAGCAAACTTGTGACTGCCACAATTTTGAGAGGCCCAAACTGGGCCCTACCTTTCCACATTCACACGAATGCCTTGAACAAAGCAATAGGAGTAGCCTTAAGACAAACTAATGAAAAGTTACCTTATGCCATATACTTTAGAAGCAAAAATTTGTCGAAGGCGGAGTTAAACTACACAGTAACCAAGAAGGATCTCCTAGTTGTGGTGCATTCCTTAAAAAAATTCAAACATTATATCACAGGATATTAAACCTTTGTGCACACTGATCATGCTACAATTAGATATTTAGTGAACAAACCAAATGTAAATGCTCGCATTATTAGATGGTTTCTTTTACTGCAGCAGTTTTATTTGATCATTGTTGATAAGCCTGGTAAAGAAAATGTTGTTGCTGAATTTTTGTCTAGAGTAAATTTGTCTGCAGGTGAAGAAGGAATGGTGGATGATCAAATGCCAGATGAACACCTGTTTTCTATCTCAGTACTCTCTCCATGGTTTGCTGATATAGAAAACTACTTGGTTTCAGCACAGTTTCCACCACACATGTCCTCATAGGAGAAGAGTAAGATTGTGAGGAAAAGCGCCCCATTCACCTAGATTGGGGGCAATATTTTCAAACTTGGCCCAGATCAAATCTTGAGAAGATGTGTCAGGGAGGAGGAAGTCTTTGACATTCTCCTGACCTATCATGACGGGCCTTGTGGAGGCCATTTTGCAGCAAAGAGGACTGCCTTCAAAATATTGAAAGCAAGCTACTATTGGCCCACTCTTCATCAAGATGTGATAAGATACACCAGCCAATGTGATCGGTATCAAAGGATGGGGAACCTACTCCAAAGGATGAGATGCCCATGCAACCTCACATGGCCTTTGAGCCATTTGAGAAGTGGGGCATGGATTTTGTGGGTCCTATCAACTCTCTTTCAAAACAGAAGAAATACATCATTGTGTGCACCGATTACCTGACAAAGTGGGCAGAAGAAAAAAAAAAAAAAAGCAATCAAAGCAGCAACAGAGGAAAAATTAGTTGAGTTTTTAAGAGAAAACATATTCTACAAGTTCGGGTATCCAAGAGAATTGGTCACAGATCAAGGCAGTCAGTTCACTTCCAATTTGATTGAAGACCTGCTCACACATCGTAAAATCAAGCACAAAACTTCCACCCCTTACCATCCACAAGCCAATGGGCAAGTGGAAGTCACTAATAGAGCTTTGGAAGGAATTCTGACAAAGGTAGTGAGCAGCAGCAAAAAATATTGGGCAGATAGATTAGTTGAGTCCAATTGGGCCTACAACACAACGTGGAAGACCACCACAGGGTTCACCCGCTATGAACTAGTCTATGGGAAGAAGGCTTTGTTGTCAATAGAATTTGAATACAATACACTAAGGATGGCAGCTCAGTTGGACCTAGACCTTAGCCATGCACAAAAGGAAAGACTACTCCAGCTCAATGGATTGGATGAACAAATATTGCAGGCCCTCCTCCACACAGAGGTAGTTCAGCTTCAGAGGAAGATATGGCATGATAAAAATATCAAGGAGAAGTAATTCCAAGAGGGATATTGGGCACTGCTCTATGATTCAAGGTATAAAGACTTCAAGGGCAAGTTGAGGACAAGATGGCTGGGACCCTACACTGTGGAAAAATGCAATGACAGTGGTTCAGTTCTCATCAAAACCATTGATGAGGAAGCCATCCCCATGCTTGTCAATGGACATAGGTTGAAAATTTACAAGAAGCCCCTCTCCAAGTGAGAGTTCAATGAAGATCTGAATAAAATAGTGATAGTAGTGGGGCATGTCTCAGCCTCCAAACACTAAAGAAATAGAGAACAAGGAAAAAATAATAAGGACTCAAGTGAAAACCTCCATAGGCGCTTGAGTCCCATCATTGGGTTTAAAATCTCTTATGAGGCAGCCCAGTGATGCAAAAAAAACAATGAGAAAAAAGAATAAGATCCCTGGGTGAAAACCTCCCTTGGAGGTGCCCGGGGCAAGCAATCATGGTGAAAACCTCCTTGAGGCGCCCTAGTTGTCTTTCAAAAAAAAAAAACAGAGAAAAGAATAAAAGGAAAATTGAATTTTAATGTGCATTGCAGGTTGCAGGAGCACCACAAGGAACAAGAGAAGATACCACAAAGCCTATTTCATCTCCTTCACACTCTTCTTCGTCATTTCTAACCTTTCTTCCACCCCATTATGTTCTTTTTTTGGAAATTGTGTGTTCTACAGGAAGCCCTGTATTTTCTATGTAGAAATCATAGAGAGCCATAAATGGTTCCAGTAAGCAGCTTGAGGGGCTAGGAAGTTTCATGAAGAGCATGTAGACCCTCCTACAGCTATCCTCCCTCCTTGCTATCCATCCCACACCTACACCACTTTTCTCCTTCTTGTTGAAAAACACAGAAACCAGTTTTTAGAAAAACAAAAAACAACAAAATAAAGGGAGAAGCACCTCAAATCTCACCTGCAGCTTATCAAGTACCTCTCCATCTCCATCAGCATCTTTGGCATCATCCTCACTACTCCCAGCACAAAAATTAGCTAAAATTTTAAAGGGAGAAGCAGCTACAGGAGCTCCTGTAGGAATTCCTGTAGCAGCTGATCCCATTAAAATCAAGCCATAGTAGCAAAGAAAATGCAACCATGGGATTGAAGGAGACATCTAAAGCTAGATCCAGCCAAAGGATACCTGCACAAAATAACTAGCCACACATCAGGAAGCAGAAAGCATGCAGCAAACGAAATACAAGCATGCAACAGCAAAATGAGCCAAAATGCCTCACAGGACATACATTCGACTCATAGGTAAGTGACTAACCCGCTCCTTTGTTGCATTGGTGTAATGAAAAATATGCATAAGCAAATGAGATGGTTAGGGTTGAATGAGAAAAGGTGGCTAGTTAACTGGACACCCTCATCCATTTGACTACACACATCCGAAGATGCCACCACACGTGCATGTAGTCAAACTCAGACAGAAATCCCAAGGACAGGTAGTGGAGGGGTTTGCAAACTCTAATGCAATTATGGGAAGTGATTGCGAGAAGAAAGCATGATGACAAGGCGAGTGGGTACCAATGGTCCAAATATGGCAACGTACATTTTTTCCAGCTCACCCCCTTACCAGAAATATCTAAAAGAAGAAATAAGTACTCCTCCTCGAAACTCCTTCACCCCCTTTTCTTTCATTCTATTCTCGTCCACTTAGCTGCAGCAAGCTCTTTGTCACCGCCACAGCCTTGAAACCATCATTCTCCATCGCTTTCATCCATCCTCTTGCTATCAGCATTCTACAGGAGCACCTACAGGTTCTACAGGAGCACCTACAGGCAATTCTACAGGAGGGGCAGTACGTTGTTTTTAAGGAGAAAACATGGGGTTTTTGCTCAATTTTTGGCTTGATGAGGTAGGTTTTGTGCATACCCACCTTGATTATCAATATGTGTAAGGAATGATATAATTTTAAGGAGGAATTGAGTCCATAGAAGAAGAGGAATTACATATAAAAAAAAATCTGCCTGTTTTCTTACAACAACAAAAAAAAACACAGTTTTTCTTTGTTTTCCTGTTTTCTACAAAATTCTTGTCTCCATTAGTTGGTGTGCAAAGGGGGTATAAGAAAAATGATAGGGGGATTCATGAGGAAGGAGCCCACAAATTCAACCAGGCTCCATGAACATCCCCAGGGAGTAGCCATATTCACCAGAGAAAATTGGATGCCATTTTTTGAGAAATTCTAAGGGTTTGATGAAGAATTTTCTCAGGAATTCGCCCTTTCTTTAGTTCCTCACTCAAGGACCCACGCCATTGTTACTCTTAGAGGTCTCTCCATGGAAATAACCCCAGAATTTATAAGTATTTACCACCCTTCCTCTTGGATTACCTTGGAGCAAAGATGAAAATCCAATTGGACAGTCTGCCAAGAAAAGCTTCTTCCAAAACAATGAGCATCCTACAGAAGACAAAAATGGAATTAGAAGGAAAAGCATACCATACCCTTGGGATGAGGCTAGTTACAAAATCATCAAATATATTTCCTATGAAGGGAGGTATAGCATAGTCTATGGCTACCATTTTAGACTTCTCCATGAGCTGAGATATGGCATGGACACTCCAACACCCCACAAACTCAGCATTCCCTATTTTCTCCTACAATCCCTCATAGACTCCAGCGTTAAGTTGAAGGCAGGAGGTCTAGATCAGCTGGCTCACCATGGGTTAATTAAAATGTTAGTGGAAGAAGCCCTCCATATCTTCACAATCCCCATAGCATGGGAGATTTTCCGAAACATGACAGCAGAAGATGACATAAAGGCCTTAACATATGATATTAGTCCTTCCAATAGTGAGGAGGAGGAGCAGTGAGGGGGAGAAGGGGAAGAAACTAAGGAACAAGAAGGGGAGAAGGAAGGAACCAAAACAAAGGTGGAAGAAACCAAAACAGAACAGGTGGAAACAAAACCAACAGATACAGAGAAAAAGATAAAAGGAGGGGCAAAAGGGGTAGAAAAAACAGAGGTGTCTTTTGAGACCCTAGAAATAGAGGTAGCAGCTGCTCTCACTGCCCTCGGCACCTCAATTAAACCAAAACAAAAGAGGAAGAGGTAGACTTCAATGTATTTTAGGGCTAGCAAGAACACAAGGATCAAACAAGGGAAACCCTAGCCTTCTTCTAAAGTGCCCATTGTAATTGAAGACTCACCCACTGTCAAAGAGGAAGAATCTTCCTCTAAAACCCCTATCACATAAGAAAGAGGGACTCCCAGAACTTCCACCTGGAAGGAAAGAGTGCAACTATAGGACTCAAAAACAGTTCTACAGGAGGCACAGAGTATTCTACAGGAGACCCTGTCAATACTACAAGAGACTGAAAAACTTGACAAAAGATTAGGACAGTCAGAGGGGAAGGAGGAAGCAATAGAAGCTCAAGAACCTGACCCCTAGCCTAGTTTGGGCTCTCACTACAATCTTCTTGAGGGGGGAAGAATCATTCCACAGAAATTTGCAGTCCCACTTTTCTTTGAGTTGGAGAAAGAAAGAATAAGGAGCCATAGGTGGATGCAAACCACCAAATCCAAGGGAGCAGAGGATATTGGCCACATGGAGAACAAGCTTAGAGAAATGGGCAGGGAGTTCAGTGTTGTAAGACATAGAGAGGCAATCAAAAAAACACACTTGGAAACAGAAAATGCATTACTCAGAAGACAACTACAAGAGAGGGAGACACAACTAGCATGCATGGCCAGCTAGTCCATGGAGGCACTGCAATGCAGAACACCAGCAAAATCATATGGATTATACCTCAAGGACCAATGGCTTCAGTTTCAGATAAATACTTTGGCACAGAGAGGCACAATTCCTTTCCAAGATTACAGACAGTTTATGGACCTATGTGACCAAATTTCATTAAAAGACAAGGCAAAAATAGCAGAGTTCTATTTGCATAACATGGCCCTCACCGACATGGATGTGTGGGACCCCAATGCTAGGCTAGGGGACCTACAACTAATGGCCATGGCATCGTGGATGAATCATGAGGAGTTAAGGGAAGCAGAGATAAGGAAGTTGATGATAAAGGAGCAGAATGAGCCCCTAATGATCAGAGCGGAGCCATCAAATACCATGGCTCTCATCAGCACACACCAGCTACTTGCAAATAATGCCCAAATTTCCCCTAAGTATATCAATGATCAGGCTCAGTCCATTGCACATTTTGAGGACATGGAAAGGTTACTTGGGGATCACTGTATTCATGCTTGTATGAGGAGGTGGAACACCCTACCACACAATTTGCATATCAGGGAGTATCACTCCCCAACAAGGAAGAAAGAAGCATTAAGGAGAGTGCCACTGTACAAGCGCTCTATGCAGAATTTGAAGGTCAATTGGATTGGCCTCAAATTGAGTCCCCCACTGCTGTTAGGCATGCTAGAAATCAGAAAAGAGGAAGAAGAGCAACAGTAGTGGGAAGAGGTGGACAGAAAGGCGGGATTCCATGACAGAGAAGAGGAGCTCACATCAGAAGCACGGGATATCAGGGAGGCCATCAGGGCCATCAAATATGAGGAGATGGACTAAGTTGCTCAGAGGATGAGCAACACCTTCAATAGGGGGGTGATGATGAGCCCCATAAATGAGTAATTATATGGGCTCATTTTTCCTCCTAACATAGTTTAATCAACCATTCTCTTAGCTTATTTCATGTTTTTTAATTATATTTATGCTTATGGAGTGAGTTGGGTTGGTTATGTTGCCCTGGAGTCTAATATGTGTTTAATGCATATTTTTGTTGAATTTTGAAGAAAAAGTCAAAGATTTAATGGAAAATTGGCAGCAATAATTTGAAGTGGACAAAGGAATGGATTTATAGGAGGGTATCCCCTTCATTTATGACTCCCCACTTCGAATTCTCCTTCATGCAGCTCGAAGCACAGACAAACAAATCAATGCACTAGGAGGCAGCCGAGCAAGTGGAGGATAACTTATGTTTATCTTGAGTTTTGGGAGCCAAGCCTTCGTGATTTTAAGGAAGTTGTTGGGAGCTTCAATTGTATAAGTAGAAAGGCATAGTGCCTCATTAGGAATTTAGTCTTAATTTTTGATTTTTTGTTGCAGCTTTACTCTGCTCAACTTTGAGCTTACTTTTGTTGACAGTTTCATGTAATCCTATTATTATTTTGATAATAAAGATGAGATACTTTTTGAGCTAGCACTGAGTTACCTCAAAGGGCTGAAGCTCTTGGGTTAGGGCCCAATCCAAGTAGCCAAGCTCCTCTTGTTTGTATTTCTATGCTTTGTTTCAGTTTATGAATTAGTTGTTGTTAAATGAATTTCTTTCTTGGTTAAGAATAGGTTGCTTTCGGTGATTTAGAAGGTTGTTTCCATTTAAATTTTCCATAGCCAGTTGAACAGTGATAGTAAGAAGATATAAAAGGCAATCAATAGAGCCTTGGCCTCCTTTCCTCCCTTTGGGACCATGAACTAAGGCCACGACCCTCTTGCTGCCACAAAAACACAGATTTGCCTTCTCCATGTGATTTCTAGTGTTGCAGTTTGTTAGAAGGTTAATGCTTTGCTTTAGAAATATTTCACCATGCTCATTTTTGTCTTGCAATAAGTTTCCTTCCATGCTTTCTCTCATTATAGCATTGTTCAACATTTCTTTCCATAGCTCATAATCTAGATTAGCTTGATGCAAAATTCTATTTTTTTGATGTACTTAGTTTCCTTGCTTGCTTGATCTCCTTGTTTGATTTTTAGGTCCTTTGCAGCAAATCTCTTCTCACATCAAGTTAGCCTACCAGCCATCACATTCTCTCCCTGATCTATGCCCTATAGATCGCCCAAAGTTCACCTCAAATCTGTGTTAGTTTTCTATGCTTTTCCATGGGATTTCTTCCTCTCTCCCGCCCATCTTTTCCTCTCCTAGAAATCCTTGGTGACCCCTAGGCACCTTAACACATCATCCCAGCCTTCATCTACCCTTTCCACCCACTCTCACACCTTCAAAATCTCCAAAAATGCTCTTGGCATCCTCCTATAGACCTCCTGTAGATCCTTTGCAACCTCCTATAGATTTTCCTATACGCTTCTTTTTGAAATCTAATTGCAGGAAAAGCCTTCAAAAGGCCACTTGAGACCTCCTAGGACCCATCCACACCATCCTACATCTTCTCAAGTCCCAAAACTACCTTGCATCACTACCTAATTGTTGTCACATTCACAATCAAATAAACTACATGCATGACAATTTCACATAAAAATACATAAAAATCCAAAAAGATGTTTTTTCTCATTTACTTCTAGAAATAGCTTGAGTAGATGTTGTTTACTTCCTGAGTATATAATGGCATTCATTTCATTGTTTTTCATCTCTCTTTCTGCAAAAGTAGCATTAGTTAGTTAAGTAGGGTTTGCTAGGTTTACTTTACATTCCAATCTTCTTTTCCTTTCTACAAGTAGAGTAGCCTCTGTAGAGTAAGATTTTCCTTCTTTCATCACATATAGAGCTTCTTCTAGAATCCATAGAAGTTGGCTTGAGCTCCTATTGATATTGCGCCAGCTGACCAAGTGACAGCCTGCAGTAAGAACTAGTACTTGTGCATATAGCATCGTCGCTTCCAAGTTTGTTACAAACTACCAGGTTGATAAAAGTATAGGAAGCCTAGGAGTTGTAGCATTATTGCTGCAATACTGGTGCTCACCACTTATGCACATGGTTACATTGGAAATATTCCTATAATGGAGGAGAGGGAATTATTTTTCTCAAGTAGAATAGGATAATAAATAAATAAATGTTGCATATAGTAGTTAGTATAGTTATAACATATAGCAAAACATATTTCTCATTTGTTTTCAATAAGTTGGGATGTTAACATCAAAAAAGTAATTAGTTAGAAATGGGAGATCTATGTTCCTATTGCATATTTTCATTGGGGTCTCTTTCAAATGCATATTTTTTTAATGAATATTTCCACTTATTCTTATTTCCAACTGTAGCATGGTTCAACTATTACTTTTATTTCCCGCTTATTATTTCTTTTCAGTTAGATTTGTTTTTAGTTTTTCTTTTTAATAAAGCAAGTTATGGCCATTATGTTTGGAATTGTAGGTAAAATTGGAAATGATTGCATAGCAACATCATCTAGTATTGCATACCAATTGTTTAGTACCATGTTTCATCTAACCAAGTATCGGTAATTCCGATACCAAACTACTATTTTGCAAGAAAAAGCAGGATCCAAGGGCATTGTTCATTTGGGATGCTTAAATATTGGGAGAATGTTGTTAAAAGTGGCAAAGACATCTTCATCAAGAATGTAACACTTAGGGGAGTATTTGATGACAACTTTCCTTTTTCCTTAATTTATTATTGATGCATTCATGCTTTATCTATTATTTCACAAAGATGATATAAGCAGTCATTTTCATAAAATTTGAATTGAAGGATAATTCCAAACTATTCATAGTTTCTATTTCTGTTTTTGAATTTCATTTCTCTTATTTGTATAGATTTCTTATTATCAATACAAAACAGTTGTTCAAAATATAATCACCAATGTATACAAAGAGGATTAAAACAAAGTTAAGAGGTTCATACAATGATACCGATGAAAAAGAAACTTGAATACTATAACCATAACACCAAAGCATGATCATCGAGCATCTTTATTAAGCCTTGCACGAGAGTTAATGAATTCTTTGTTCACAGTGGAACACTACTTTAAAATTGAAAGCATACATGAAAAATATGATTAGTAGGACTCTAGGTGTCTTTTGGTTATTCTTTGGTTATCCTCATCCATCTCACATTAAAAATGGCTCATTCATGCTATTTCCTTTGAGTACCTGTAAGTACCTTATGCGCCTAAGACATTATGCATGTAATTTGAGTCACTCTGAAAGGTATCATCATCCTATGCCTTTAAGGGGCTTTCTGAAGCCACTCCCCCATCTACGAATTTCAAAAGCAATGTTCATAAGCTAAACCTAAAATGGTAGAAAACATGGGACTAGAACCTTCAATGTAAAATAGGTTTAAGAGGTTAACCTGTCGAGGCTATGGATGCCTACTGGCAATGGTTACTAACCTGTGATACCACTAGGCAAACGCATCAGAGCTATGGATGTTCGCGGGCAGTCGGGCATTCTACCTAAAGAAGTGAAAACCAAACCAAGGCTTTTGTCTACGCGTATGATGGTTACTCTATAGCATTACAATAAAAAGGAAGCATGTGTGGATGAAGTCAAGGGTAAAAACCAACTCCATAAATTTGTTGTTAAAGAATTGCCTTAAGGTAACATTGAGTCCTCTATCATTACTTTTTCCTACTATATCTAAGATTTAATTATCTTCAAAGTGGAACCTATAATCACAAATAACTAATAAAACTCAACTGCAAAGCTTATCTATAATATTCGGATGACTATAAGACTTTGGGATTTGGTTAGTGATAAATAATTTTTCACCGGTTCACCATTTGTTGTGATCATAAAAATCCTCCTACCTACAAAGAAGGAGAGCCCCTTAAATTTATAAAAGGTTTCTTTTCTTGAGCATAAAACTATTAAAGATTGATGAAATCTTATGCAATGAGTGATTTGAAATTTCTTTTATACTTGGTGTACTTAATGTAGCGTCATTTTAATAAATCTGAGATGAATTATTGTTCAGTATTGATCTCATTAGTTCCATTTTTTTGTTTTTCCGGGTCCTTTGTACTGAGTCATCTCAGCAAACCTCCTCACTTCTTCAATACCTCAGCTTGCTTGCATGATAACATGCAAAACCTCAGGCATGGGGGAGTGGTTGTTGGGACCATTTTCAACATCTTCATTTCATTGTTTTTAGTTTCCTTTAGCATATCATATTAGAACTCATCAACCCTAACTCTTCCATATCATTTAGGATATTCAGCCTTACTTTGCCTCATTTTCTGACACTTCCACTGCAATTTCAAAATTCCTATACCAGTGTGTTTTTTGTAGTTTTTCCAGCAGAACAAATTCACATGCAGCATCAGTGATCACTAGCACTTACTTTAGCTTGACCCTCAAGACATCCTAATCTACAAAGAGAAGCCTATAGGATTCCAATTTGAAGATTATGCACCTGGGTATCTTATGAAACCTCGTATGGTACTGGAAAGCAGTTTTTTGTGTGCTACAGCTATTCCAAAACAGTTTTCATCTAGCACTAAAAATATTTCATGTGTAATCTGATAAAAGAGGTATGAGGTCAGTATTTTGTTTTCTACTATTAAGTTTCATATTAATCATGTGATGAATATATAATTATCCTCATAAGACTCTTTTTTTAAAATCCCCTATCCTAATCCTAAAGTACTCGCCTTTATTCTCCAGTTTTTCCAAGAAAAAAAAAATTAAATGATTAAACAAGATGATTATGGGTGTGATTGGACAAATGTCAATAATAATATGAGAAATTAAATTCTAAAATTAGGCCTCCGTGGGTTTTTTAAAATAATGATGTTACCACCATTTCCTAACCACAAGGTTGAATGATGGTGATGAATGGTTACCGGAACATTGATATGGACCGTCTCGTACTACTGTACTCCACGGCATTCTATTCATCATGTTTAAACATTTATTTGCATGAATTTTCAGCTCCACATACAAGGTATTTCCATCATCCCATATGAGCTCACCTAGTAACTATGGAAACAATGTGACCGTTGTCATTCCCTTTCGAATTATATATGCTCCTCTAAATGGCTTCGTCATCCAGATGAGTGTCATTTCTCTTTTTCTTAGCCTTCAGCCTTAATTTCACGAGCCCCCATTGATTCATCTGGCACTCTGTCAACCATTTCTAGTACTCTAATATCGCCCCATTTGATACTCTGTAATACCATTTCTAGTACCATGTATCAGCACTTCTGCTACATTGCTATTTCCAGTACTCTGCTATTTCTGGTACCCTGCTACTTTCGGTACTCAACCCTCTCAACGCTTTATCCCTAGAAATTATCCAAGACCTGTTTTTAAAGCTGGCATGGGGGTAGATCAACATGAACTAGTGTTCCAGTTTTATCAAGAAACAGAGGAATATCAGTTGTGCAAAGAAAAATTCGAGCTAGTTGGATTTTGTTTCTAGAGAAGTTTAAGGGATATCACAAGGGTGTTTCTCACGCCTTCACTCAAAGCTACGATGGAAACCATGTTCAGCTAGAGGTATGCAATTAGAGATCACAAAATCTACTATGGTGGAGGCTATAGGATTATCTGTTGCACGGGAGAAATACTTCAAGGGTGTAAATATTAACAAGGAGCTGTAGGAAGGCTCCATTTTTTAAATTTTGAGGAATGTTTCAACACTTTTTGCATGAGGACATGCAATGACATAGGCATGGGGGAACGTTGGGTCTCCTTTTTAATGCCTTTAATACCCTATATTTTCCTCTATTTTTGACCTACTTTACCTCGAAATCTACTCATCATTTGCCTACCTTCTTCAAAAACGTGACTTTTAGCCTCCTTGTGTATATATGAGGTAATTTATATTTAAATCTTGATTTTTATATTTTCTTGTACTATAAATAGAATTATTTGGTTTCTTATACTCTCTAGTTAATTAGATTGTCTCACACAGATGTGCTCCTACTCATCTAGTACCAGTGCAACGATCTGGTACTATTAAGGACACTATAAGGCAACACTACATTGTTGCCCTTAGGAAGGCAAAGCCCCCTACAAGCAATATTAGCAAGGCTGAATTTGAGGCCCTCAAATCCTTGAACCAGAATAAGGACATCATGGTTCTTAAAGCCGACAAAGGAGGGGCTGTTGTCATCCTTGAGAAGGAGGAGTATCGACAGAAGATGTTGGACCATGTTTGTAATAGTGGCAACTATAAAAATCTTGTCAAGAATCCCCTAAAAAATATCTCAAGGAATGTCGCTCTAGCTATTAAGTCTAGTAACTTTGTGGGTTCCATTTGTCATATACTCATTGAGAGTAGCCCCATCACTCTGAGGATCTATGGGCTTCCAAAGATTCATAAAGAGGGGGCTCCCATGAGACCCATTGTCAACACCATAGGTGGTCCAACCTACCTCCTTGCCAAATACCTTGCCTTGAAGCTTAGACCCCTTGTTGGCCTCACAGAGTCATTCGTTAAGGACTCTTCATCTTTTGTCCAAGAGCTTAAAGGCATAAATTTTGACCCAGTGGACATTCTTGTGAGTTTCGATGTGGTCTCCCTATACACTTGCATTCCTATAAATTAGGCCATTTAGGTCATCAACCACCTCACAGATCATGACACTGCTCATTTAGTTGAAATCTATCTCACGTCTACTTTCTTTAGCTTTGAAGGTGAATTCTATGAACAAACTTGCGGGGTTGATATGGGATCACCCCTGTCCCTAGTTTTTGCTAATATTTTTATGCAAGACTTTGAATCCAAGGCTTTGGCATCATCGTGTCTCCTACCCAAGCTTTGGAAGAGATTTGTTGACGACACTGGTGTTATCTAGTCTCATGGCCAAGAAGAGTTAGATCTGTTTTTTCCAGCATCTCAACAATCAATCTCCTTCCATAAATTTCACTATTGAGCATTGAGAAGTGGATGGCTTCTTTCCTTTCCTCAATGTTCTCATTTCAAAGAATGATGATGGTTCTTTCTCCCACCAAGTGTTTAGGAAGAAAACTCATACTGAGCAATATCTTCATGCCATCTCCCATCATTTTCCTACTCAAAAGTTGGGTGTTCTCAACACGCTAGCGACTCGTATGCTGAGAATCTCTTATGAAAAGAACCTTGATAGAGAGAAAGCCCATCTCCTTAACATTTGTGAATAATGGTTATAATAGGTACCAGAGTCTAAAATCTTTCCTTAAAGCCGGAAATGTTCCCAAGGTTAGGAAAGACCCTAAATATCGAGTCTCGGGGGTCCATCTCCCTTTCATCTAAGGGACCATTGATAAGATTGTGAAAATCCTCAGAAGACATAATGTTCCATCAACCTTTAGACCCCTTAACACCATCCGTAGCTCCCTTAGATCGGTAAAAACCCTGTTGACCCTAAGGACATGAAAGGTGTCTATGTTATTCCTTGTTCCTATGGGACCCCCTATATTGGTGAGATTCAACGCTCCATTAATCAAAGGATTCATGAGCACTCAGCAAACATAAAACATGGTAGGACCCAATCTTCTGCCCTAGCAGAACACGCGGAAAAGACTAAGCATCACATATGCATTGAGGAGGCTAGTGCTATTGCCAAGGTTGCGTCGTTTCATCACTAGAAGTTTAGGGAGCCCATTGAAATTGAAAAAAGGACAAGCAACCTCAATAGGGATGATGGCTAGAAAATTAGCAGTTGCTAGATCCCTGCCCTTTCTTCCTAACAACACCCCCCCCCCCCTCGCCACCCCCCTGCCTCCTTGTGTTGTCCTTCTTAATAGGGTCTTCTTGTTTTTTCCCCCTCTTCTTTATAGGGTCTTCTTGTTTGTTTGATCTTTGGTTTTGGAGTATTTTGGTTTGTATTTTATTATTATGTGTTCAGTTTCTTTTCTTCTACATTAAATTATTTTATGATTTTTTTTCATATACCTAAGACAGGGTCTAATTATCGCGGTACTCCTCTAAATATAAATAATGATAATTAAGAATGGATTTAACAAACTAATTTGAAACAGATATATTTTCTCCATATGACTTTAACTTAATTTCCAAATCCTTATTTAATATCGCTGGATTCCTTAAAAAAATATATATATTTCAAATATTTATATATCTACATTATTTTATAAATTTAACAAACTTTTATAGTTTTTTAATACTATAATAATAATAAAGTTTTATTATATGAAATGAGTTAATTTTATACCGATTTATCCATTATAACTTTTAAAAATTCAAATATAAATAAATGAAATTAATAAATGAAATAACTTTAATTTATTCTCCATTTGGGTTAGTTAAATATTTATCTAACTAACTAGGTTTCCACGTAATTTAACTTATATTAGTATTAATAATAATATAAGTTTTTTATGTAGTTGACATAGTTTTAATTATAATAATAATAATAATAATAATAATAAGTTTAATAATTTATTCAAATAGTTATAAATGGAAATAAACATAACTAAAATAACTTATTAATTATTTAACTAATTATTTTCCTATCCCTAGTCCAGTCCAGTTTCCCAGTCCAATATAGTCGTTTCCTAGTCAAATATAGTCGTTTCCTACTCAAACATAGTCATTGAATGATCTGCTCTCTCTATTTAACCTATAGCGATGATTTGCTCTTATCTCTTAACGTTGAATGTCATGGCCATTCTTATATAAGAGAAGGCTCATAGATGATAGGAGTTAGTCAGTCAGTCAGTGAGCTAAAGCTAGTAAGAGTTAGACAGTGAGTAAGATAGAGTTGTAACTTTACTGTTATGTTGGAGATTTGATTTTGTAATATTTCTTTTAAATCAATAATATGAGTAGAAATTGATGAATTCGATATGTTGGTGAATTCTTTAGCTCTGTAAGTTCTTTAAGCTTTCCTTAGTAGCTCGTTAGGGCCCACCAAAGCCATCAAGGCAATTTCTTATTCTAGTTATTATATAGTTTAGAAGTGTTTTAGAGTTTTAATGCAATTCCAGTCTTGTTTTATGCAAGTAATTTTTGAGTGATAATTCCTTTATTTTTGTGAATGCAAATTGTATTTTCTTAAGCTACATAATTAATTGTTGATTTCTATATTGAAGAATAGGAAGGCCAAGATTAGAGATATTACCATTCACCTACATGTGTCGATAGTGAAGACTCTTCTCATACATTTCCTGTACTAGAATACAGATTTTTCTTTGGAACTATTTATGGTTGCCTTGTTTAATGTTTGAATGCAGTGAATTGATTCTAGTATAATGATTAAGATCAGTTGATACATGAAACAAAGTTAAATCAATATTTCCATTTCATGAGCCTATAAATGGATAAACTTTTTACCTGATCAAAACATTTAGTTTACAGTTTTGTCAAGTTTTGTTTATGAGTTTTTCCTTTTTAATTGTGTGATGAAGTTAGATTAAAAATTGTAGAATGAAGTGTTTGTTTTGAAGTACTCCCTATATAAACTATACTCGGCATACATAGGAACTTATTTGTTATCAGCACATATATTGTATCAACTCTATTGATTACGAATCCCTTGTTGATAATTTAATATTGTGGCAAGATATCATTCATTTAATTTCCCCAACAACCCAGTTGATATTAGAGTGCAGGGACAGTGTACTATCAGTTGTATAATTTTCCGAGTAGTACATATAATGCATGTAATCAGTTCAGGACCTAAGTTTGGATTATGTAGTTATGGAGGAAGGATTTCCCAATTAAATATGGGTTTATTCTATCAAGAATTGCACAAGGAAGTAAGGGCTTGGCAGGCAGCAGAATTGTCTAAGTGTTGGCAAGAGCGGGCTTCTGAGGCTAAGAGTTAGATCATACTTGTCCAGGGATTGTTCTAGTGTGAAAAAAACATTGTATTTTCTTCTCAAATCTTCTTATTAATGAAATACAAATAGTCAGGGTTTTGAGCAGTTGCTTTCCCAAAATAAATATTGTGTTAATATGTGCAATTGATATTCTTCCTCTTTCTGATTATTGTTTTCATCGATCATTATTAGTTTTCATTGTAAAGAGTAGAATAGATTCTTGTCTTGTGTTTTAGTATATCACATGAGTTGATGAATCTACGGAAAAATATATATGGTACTGGAGCTAAAGACAGTATAGAAGAGGAGATTTCAAGTTTGTTGTGCAGGTGAAAATCGAATTTGCAGTTCATACTTCAAATTAGTAATATGTCTTTCTACGAGTTGCAACTTGAGTATGCCTTGGAAGGAAACTCGAATTACATAGCATGGAAGGAAAAGATGGAAGTGTTGGAATATAATGGCCTCAAGGAATTCATTGATCAAGACATTCCTAAGCCACCATCATCGAATGCTCGAGATCTAGATGAATGGAGAAAGTGTGTCACAAAGGCGAGGTAGATTATCCTTGAGGGAGTTTGAGATCACATTGTCTCGAGTCTCCATGGAAAGGAAACTCCATACTCAATGTGGAAGGCATTGACAGACCTGTTTCAGAATAGCAGTGATCATAGAAAGTTGGCACTAAAGGACAAACTCAGAAAGATCAAGATGGAGAAGGGTGACTCTATTCTGAAATACTTGATGAAGTTCACTCATTGTCGTCATGAGCTTGGAAGTGTTGGGATTAATTTTATCGAGGATGATATGGTGACCCTACCTCTTCTAAGACTCCCCAAGAGTTAGCATAGTTATCAGGACTCTGTCAATGGGAGGGAGAAGCTACCAGATTGGGAATGACTATGATCAGATTTTGTACAGCAACAGATTCTGAGGAACACCAAAGACAGATCCTCATCAAAGACTGATGATGAGAAAAATTGTTCCTAGCGAGTAAGGCAAAGAAAGGGAAGGGGAAGACATCCCATTCCAAATTGGATCCTTTTCACGGAAGCAAGAAGAAGGACATGTCAAAATTCAAGTGCTTTCATTGTCATGAGCTGAGACATTTTTCTACAATTTGTCCACTCAAGAAGTCCAAGAAGAAGTCCTCAGGAGGAGTCGTAGGTGAGGCTCTTGCTTCACAATTCAAATTGGAATTTACTCTCATCACATGCATTGTGTCATCAATGATGGGTAATGTATATTACCTAGATAGTGGAGCTTCTTTCCACGTGACTGGCAACAAGGATCTCTTCTGTGACTTGGAGGAGAAGGATCTCCATATGCATATCGAGATGGGTGATGACCAGAGGTATAGTGCTACTAGGTTGGGTAGAGTTACCTTTCAAAGGGAGTCAGGTGCTCCTCTCATATTGCGAGATGTTATGTATGTTCCTAGTTTGAAGAATAACTTGGTATCTATTTCCATGTTGGAGGATAGAGGTTATGATGTGCTCTTTAGTACGGGAAAGGCGTTCCTTTGTCACATATCCATGGGATAGGTAAAGAGGATAAAAATTCAGGTGAAGTATCTATATAAGTTGGAGGTAGAATATTGTGTTGCCTTGAGCATGAAATCATAGAAAGTGCAGAGTTGAGACATCAGTGAGTTGTGGCACAGGTGGTTGGGTCACCTGCATCATGGCGCTTTGAAAATCATGCAACAAATTTCTACTAGCCTTCCCAAAGGTACACTAGAGTAAGTTGACACATGCGAAGGGTGTACTATGGGAAAATTCACCAAATCTTCCTTTCACGACAAAGATAGTTGAGCATAGGTGATCCTCGATCGATTCCATTCAGATGTGTTTGGACCATTCTCGACATCATCCACGACTATGAACAAGTATTATGTTATATTGGTTGATTATTTTTCTCGTAAATGTTGGGTCTTTTTCATGCAGAAGAAATATCATACTTTTTCAAAGTTTTGTGAATTTAAAGAACTGATCAAGAAATATACTGGAAAGAAGGTTAAGTATCTCAGGAGTGATAACAGTGGAGAGTATGTGTCAAATGAGTTTAAAAACTTCTATTTGGCAGAAGGCATTAAATTAGAGTTGATAGCACCCCATAACCCACAGCAGAATGGGGTGGATGAAAGGAAGAATAGAAGCATTGTAGGGGCAACACAGGTGATGTTGCATGATTAGGGCCTACCAATACACTTGTGGGCTAAGTCATGCAACATAGCTAATTATTTGCATAATAGAAGCCCTCACCAGATTCTTGAGATGACTACACCAGAGGAGGATTTCTCAGGGAAGAGACCAAATATGGGTCTCTTCAGGATTTTTTGGCTCATCGGTATATTTCCATGTGACCAAAGATGCACGAAATAAGCTTGAGCCTACATTGGAGTTGGGGGTAATTGTTGGGTACATTGATATTCCTCATAATTATCGAGTTTACCTATCAACGAACAAGATGATAGTGGTTCACAAGGATGTCAAATTCGATGAAGAAAAGGCCATCTGATGTTCCCTTGAGAGGGGGATTTAGCTACATGTGGTTGAGGAGATTTTAGCTCCTAAGTAGGAGCCTCATATTGATGTGGAGCAGCCACATGTTGAGGATCTAGGAGTGGTGACATCCACTCAGGCGGAGTCTTCCAGATATGGAAGAAAACACAATAGAGAGGCTGACATGTTATTACAAGATGCGAGAGAGAATGTGGGAGCACCCACATCACAGTGCAAGAAGAGGAGCTCACATGAGAGGTACACTAGATACATGGCTCTTATGAGCGGATGTGTTGAGATAGAGCCATATTCTTTCGAGGAGGCAATGCAGCAACCATTTTGGGTTGATGCCATGGTGGAGAAGTATGACTCCATTGTTCGTAACAGTGTTTGGGATGTGGTCCCCAAGACCTACAAACAAGCCAGTGGTGAGTTCTCGATGGCTTTACAGGGTAAAGCAAGTAGTGGATGGTAGTGTGGAGAAGCACAAGGCCAGGTTTGTGGCCTGAGTCTTTTCTCAGGTAGAGGGGATTGATTACTTTGAGACCTTTGCTCATGTTGCAAGGTATTCATCAATCATATCCATATTGGCATTATCAGTGCAAATGGGTTGGAAGATAAATTATATGTATGTAAAGACAACCTTCCTTAATGCCATGATTGAGGAAGAGGTGTATATTGAGTAGCCTGAAGGTTTTGAGACCTTTGACTAAGAGTCACATGTTTCCTGACTCAAGCAAGCATTGTATGGGTTGAAGCAAGCACCATGTGCTTAGTACACCAAGTTCAATAACTACTTCACCAGGTTGGGCTTCACCAAAAGTGAAGCAGATGCGAACATGTACCATATTGTGGTGGAAGATAAATTGTTGATTAATGTTTTATATGTCAACTATTTGATTCTTACAGGTGATGATAAGTTGATCAAGTCTTGCAAAGATGGTCTTGCAAGAGAGTTTGAAATAAAGGACTTGGGGCTCATGCACTACTTTCTCGGAATGTTAGTATGGCAAGGTGATGGGGAAATTTTTGTCTCTCGGGGAAAGTATGCCAATGAGATACTAAAAAGGTTCCACATGGTGTTACACATCAATTTGTCGCCATGACACTTGATCAGTTTACGGGTATTTTTACCATCCGTGAACATGTTGAAACCAGCTCCCTTAGAAGTAAAACAACTCAAAATGTGTTAAAGTAGATGAGAAATTTCGGTCAAATAGCTCTCACACCTTGTTAAGTTTCACCTGCATCGATTTATCTAGAGTTTCTCATGCATGCGCTGAAATGGACTTTGAGAACAGCGTAGAACTGTACTCTGTCTGAAACTATAAACCCGCGCAGGTGAATTCTAGAAAGTAAAAATAAAAAGTACACTCTAGAAACATAGTTGGTCGAATATTTTCCAACTAAATGCTACCAGGTGATGACTATTTGAACTATAACCCTCATAAGATGAATATCCATCCTTTTTCTCATGGTAACCTAATCCTTCATTAAAGGAGGTTCATCCTCTTCTTAGGGATCTGAAACTTCCCCCTCTTTGATCTATAAAAGGACTAGAGGGTTGACAGATGAAGGAGGTTAGAATTCAGAGAATAAAAACTTATGGTGTTAGTTTGATATTGGAGAGTTTTTCATCTGAGGAGGAGATTGAAGGAATTTGGGAGGGACCTCACGACATTAAGGAAAAGGTAGTAAGGCTCCTCTTATCTTCTAATTAATACAGATGAACACTTTCTCCCATTGATTTTGTCTTTTGTGAATGATGAATAGTTTGCAATTGTTTATTATATTTATTAAGACAAATTCAATCCCTAATTTCCTTGATCATTAGGCTAAGTTGTTTGGATTATTATATCACATGTGCTTTTGATCCTTTTATGGTTTATGTTTGGAAGTCTTATCAAGCATTGAAGAGTTGCGTCAAGTCACAACCAGGGATCTTCATCAGGCATTTCGTGAAACCGGTAAGAGGTCTATCCATTCGCTATACTTCTTATAATTCGAACAAGTTCAACTTAGGGAAAGAGTGAGTTCATTTGTCATGATTGTTTCTAGTTTCCATTTAGGATCTAGGGAGATCTCTCTTGTAAACAAGAGGGATTGTCTGGTGTAACACATGGAGAGTAGTAAACCCATGGATACTCCTCTAGAAGGTAACTGGACGAAACAGGATGCTACTTTGGGTGAAGTAGTGGAAGATATTGTTTACAGGAAGCTTGTGGGTTCACTCATGTATTTGGTGATCACATGACCAGACATGTGCTATGCAGTTAACCAACTTAATCAAGCGATGGTTAGGTTGACCAAGATGTATTGGAAGGCGGCCAAGCATGTATTGAGATACCTCATAGGCACTACTCAATATGGATTATGGTACAGATGGACAAAGGCAGTGAAGCTTCAAGGCTTCATCAATGCAGATTGGGCAAGAAGTCCATCCGAAAGGAAGAGAACATCAGGAGGGATGTTCAGTATTGGGTCAGTAATTGTTTCTTGGTACAACAGGAAAACGAGATCCATTGCACTCAGTTCAGCAAAGGCAGAGTGCATGGTCAAGCAGATTGTGAGTCCATCTGGATGAGGAATATTTTGGTTGGTTTGTTTGGTCAACAGATGGATCCAACTATGATTTACTATGACAATCAGAGTTGTATCAATCTCTCTGAAAACCCAATTTTTCATGATCGGTCCTGATATTCAGTGTAATCATCTTCGAGATTATGTGCAGAGGCCGATTATGTTGTTGGAGTATATTCCCATAGAGAGCAGGATGCTGACATTTTGACAAAGGCATTGTTAAGATGTAAATTCGAGTTTCACAAAGATAGGATTAGGGTAGTTGATAATCCCTTTCTTGTTGAGAGGTTGAAGTGTTAAAAATAGCAACAATAAATTCCAATTTAATTTGGCCTTGAACTAAATTGTGAATTAAAATTGTAATTATTTTCTCATAGCAACTTGTAATAGTTAACTAAGTTAAGTTAACTTAGTTAGATTAGGAAATTCAAGTTGGAAATCTATCTAGAGTCATGTAGAGTGATCCCTAAATTTCAGGGGCCTAGGTTGAGTTCTTTGGAGTTGTAATTAGATAACTCAGTCTAACTGAGTTATAGTCAGTTAAACTAGTTCTAACTGTTGGAGGGACTAGTATAGGTCTACTAGTGGATTAGTGCACTAGCGCATCAACCAGTACCACACCAGTTAACTGAAGCTTCACTCACAAATAATTCATGTATGTCAGTTTAGAGGAAGGCCCAGTTATGATTAGAGTACAAGGAAAATGTAGTATCAATTGTATAATTTTCCGATTTGTACATATGGTGCATGAAATCTATTGAGGACCTAAGTTTGGATTGCGTAGTTATGGAGGAAGGATTTCCCAATTAAATATGGGTTGATTCTCTCAGGAATTGCACAAGGAAGTAGGGGCTTGGCAAGTAGTGCAATTGGCTAAGTGTTGGCAAGAGCAGGCTTGTGAGGTAGAGAGTTAGGTAATAATTGTGTAGGGATTATTCTAATGTGAACAAGCATTGTATTTTCTTCTCAAAACTTCTGATTAATGTGATATAGATAGTCGAGGTTTCGAGCAATTGCTTTCCCCAGAGAAATATTGTGTTACGTGCGATTGATATTCTTCCTCTTTCTGATTATTGTTTTCATCGATCATTATTGATTTCTATTGTAAAGAGTACAGTAGATTCTTGTCTGGTGTTTTAGTATATCACATGAGTTGTTGAATCTATAGAAAAATCTACAACAAGAAATGCCCAGGTATGATGAAAGTAGTGTTGTAGAAAAACAAGATGATTTTTAACTTATTTATGCTCTATCTACTACCTCTCATTCAAATACTTTTGATCATTGGTTGATTTATAGTGGAGCCTTAAGGAATTTCACTAGATACAAGGAATCCCTCTCAAATATAGTTGAGAAGAAAACTAATCTAAAGATTATACTTGGAGATAATGCCACCTACCCTGTGAAAGGGATAGGGACTGTCACTCTTCACTTAAATCATGGTGAAATCATACATATATAAGAAGTATTGTATGTGATTGATTTTAAGAAGAACTTTGTGTCTATTTCTGCGTTGGAATACAAAGACTTCATGGTAGCATTCATTGATGGAAAGGTATGTATTTGGCATAGATACGCTAAAGATGCATTTCCTCTTGGATTTAGGGTTGATGGTCTTTATCAAGCTCATGGAAGTCCTTTGGGAGCTTTGGCAAGTGATACTTCTCTTCAGTGTGAGATATGGCACCAGATTTTTTCCCACTTACATTATAAATCCTTACATGTGGGTAAGGAAGATGGTCACATGGATCCTCGACTTCCACAAGAACCATGAAGGATTCTATCCACGATGTGCAGCTGGGAAACATACAAAGAGACCATTCCCTTCAAGTGAAATTATAACAATTGATATTCTTCAATTGGTCCATTCTAACCTATCTGGTGCCTTGCTCCTAACCTCATTGGGATGATACATATATTATGCAATGTTTGTGGATGACTTCTCATGTAGAACATGGATCTATTTCTTGAAGAGGGAGGATGAAGTGCTCAAATGCTTATGTTCTTTCAAAGCATCAGTGGAGAACCAAATAGGGAAGAAGATCAAGACGTTGAGGACTGACAATGGAACCAAATATGAATCAAATGAATTCAATGACTTTTGCAGAGAGGTTGGCATTAAGAGGGAGATAATTGTTCCATACACTACTGAGTAGAATGGTGTTTCTAAAATAAATAATAGATCGATTATGGAAGCCACCCATGCCATGATCTATGATCAATATCTATCAAAATTATTGTGGGGATAAGTTCGAAACACTATCGTATATGTTCAAAATAGGAGCCCACATCAAGATTTGGATTTCAAGACACCCAAGGAAGTCTTCACTAGTATGAAACTTGATGTTTCTCATTTTATAATTTTTGGTTGTCTGGTATACTTTCATGTACCCAAAGAGAAAAGGAATAAGTTGGAAGCTTCTGCGAAGAAAGGTATATTCATCAGCTACAGTGAAAATTTAAAGGCTATGGTGAACCTGGTCAAAGAGATGTGGAAGTAAGTCGAGATGTTTCCTTTAATGAAGACGTTGCCCTTGGGAAAGCTAGAGATCTCCTCATTTCAAAGAAGTAAAATGATGCTTCTACAAGATCATAAGAAGATCCTTTGGTGGATGAGCTTATGCCTTATGTTAATGGCCCGATGGATCCTATTGGTCCACCTCCTGGTGATCCCTCTACCTCAAGGAAAATATCATTATGTCTCAAAGACACTCTCAAGGATGTTAAAAGACATATTTCTCCAGGAGGGACATTTCACAAAAGTAAGAAGTCGAATAGGTATCAAGGATGCTTGGCTTCCATCAATACTATTTTTCAAGTTGAACCTTTCACATTCGAAGAAGTTGTAAAGCACCTAGTATGGAAAGATGCGATGAATGAAGAATATGAATCAATCATGAAGAATGATGTAGGGGACGTGGTGCCTAGACCTAAGGACAAGTCTGTGGTCACATCAAAACGGATTTACAAAATTAAACATGGAGCTGATGGAAGTGCTAAAAAATATAAGGCCAGGTTCATGTTGGCATTATGCCACAGGTTTGGAGCTATGGCACAGGTGTTGTCCTTGATGGCAACCTTCTTTGGTATCAGATCTCAGTTCAGGCACTCAGAAAGTAGAAAAAGACATATACGCAGGTTCATCTAGACTAAGGCGCATATACACGCGGGTTATACATTACAAAAGCGCATATATGTTGGGGATCATTCTTTTGGTCCATGGCAGTTAGATCTTGGAACTTGAACCTATGTTTTGGACCATGGCATCTCGTCAGATGTGTTGATCCCTAGTTTTGGGTTCATGGTATTGAAATGTTATGGTTTTGGACCATGGTATTGGGGAAGGCCTAAGGCTATAAAAGAGGAAGGAGATCTTGTGACAAATCTCCATCTGAATTATTATTGAAGATCTGATAAAGTGTTAGAGCTACTATATTGGGTGGTGATGCAGATCTGGATCTGAAGGAAGGAGGAACCTTAGCACAAAAGGAAGGATAAGTTCTATTCATGGGTCATAATCTTTAAGCCTGAATGATAGTATCTTTGTATGATTTTGATTTGCTAGATGTGGCACTTGTTTGATCTATAAGTCTGAAAATCTGGGTTAATTAGTGATTGAATATCTGGAAGAGTGTGTTGTCCTTTACAGATCTGTACGCAGTTTCAGTGAAGCAAAGGCGCGTATACACGCAGTTTAGGTGAAGTAAAGGCGCGTATACGCAGGTTGTTCCATACGCAGATGCGTATGCACGCAAGTTACAGACTGTTGAAATAGCGTATATGCTTTAAGTGGTGATCTAGCTGTTTTTGCTTATTGCTGTTGTGTTCTGGGTTCTGTTGTGTGGTTTCTGGTACTGTGTTTTGGGTACAGCTGGCAGAGAAGTATCTACTTGATTTCAAATCTAGTTGGTGAAAAGGAGTTTGGTTGATGAAGAAATTCTTGATGATTGTTTGATGTTCATGGATCCAGTCTGAAAATTGATGAAACGTGGTCCCTGGAAGAAAGAGAAGGTTGTAGCCTTCTGTAGGCCAGCACCTACGTACTAGTATCTTGGCTAGTGCAAGAGCTAAGGGGGTTGTAGCTCCCTTCCAGGAGAGCCTGGAAAACTAGAGAGGGTTGTAGCTCTCTGCAGGTTGCAGCCTGCATACTGGTAAAGAGACTGCACCAGTATATTGTAAAAGAAGTTTCTAATTGAAAAGAAGATAAAGACGAATTGCAGCAGGTGGTTTTCACCCACATTGGGTTTCCACCTTATATCTTGTGTTCTTGTGTGTGACTGTCTTTCTGCTCTATTTTACTATCTCTGGTTACTGTTATTTGATTCTGCATCACAGATTAACAATCATCATCAAAAAGATTAAGTAAAGTAAAAGCTTGTTTTGTATACGCGGGTTTCCTTCTGCATAATCGCGTATATACGCAGGTTAATTAAACTGAAGAAGCATATATCAGTTGTTTTGAAAAAGGAATAATTTCCTTGATAATACTGATTCACCCCCCCTCTTAATATTATTTCCAACATAGGCTTGATAACATGTTATTTAATTTATGAAAATGTATTATTGTCCATATTATTGTTAAATATTAATATAAAATATGTTGGTTTTGAGCATGGTTTAGCAAAACGTTCCCAAAAGGTTTATAGATTGTATTTTATAATGTAATGATTCATTACTTGATGAAATTGTTTTGGATATTTTTTTTTTAATGATTAATTAATTGATGAAACTGTTATGGATATTTTTTTTAGTATATTAACATGTATGTGATAAAATCAAAAGTCACCTCTTTCTGAGATTTTGATTGGTCAATTTCCCTTAAGGCCATCGAGTTCACCATTCGATCCCAAGTTAAGAAAATATAGGAGTCATGAAATGGCATTGTCCAAGCACTTAAATCTTGAAACATGTTTTTTTTAGTCACGTTATACTTTTTTTCTATGTAAATTCTCCATGAAAATAGTCTCATGGAACATGAGGGGCCTCAATAGTAAAGGAAAATAAGGACTCCTAAAAGAAAAATGGTACGCAAAGCACCCATCAATAATGTTGATATAAGAAACAAAAAAATTAAGTGAGGTTCTACCTTATATAATTAGTAAATGGGGAAGGAATTTCCATGTAGTAGTGATTGATG
>APFE031323057.1:5331-47756 GCA_000404065.3 Pinus taeda | reverse complement strand
GAATAATGGGTCTAAAAACCCTCTAAGTCTTCCAAATATCCCAAAAGGTCAGAACCACCGAAAAAGGAGGACCTCTTAACAATTCGGATTACACTATCAGGCCTTAAAAACTTGAAAAAAACCATGAAAACAAGGCTATCAGAGGTTTGAATAGTGGTTGCACAGGGGTTGTTGGATATGGTCGATCAACAGTTCATATCCGATTGGAAATCGTAATCTGCAGTGGCAGTGAGAGGCAGTCAGAGGCATAAAGTCCGATGGGCCGATGCAATACCACGATCACTGATATCGGTGGATCACAATCGGCGAACACAATGCAGAGGGGCTTACACACACACGCACACACACACACACACACATATCTATAGATATATGTATATATATATATACGTGCGATGCGATGGTGTGATCACCGAAATCGGCAGATTGCAATCATAGCTATACAATGAAGTGGGGTGATAGAGATAAGCGCGATACGATTTAAACCAAACCCAAAGGGTTATAGAATAAAAATATATAAGATTTGAGATCCGCCAAATGCCATTTTTCAATTTATTTAAGCATATTTCGTTATTTAACGAAATAAAAAGGGGCAAGCCAATTGCGATATACGATAGCGATTCCCAGGCAAACCTGATGGCGCTATAAAGCAGGGTTATGAGAATTTCAAGTCCGGATGAACAGTGTTTTGCAGATTTTTCATTATATTGCAGCGTTCTCTGTGTAAACACAGAGCGGTCATTTTTTAAGGATTCAAAGCGCTGATAGACCCCTTCCATTACCAAATAGGTGGCATTCATCCCTGAGGGTATTTAGCAATGATTGCTAATGCTCAGAGACAAGATTCGAGTAGATTGTGACAGTAAGACAAAGAGCCCAAGAGGGAAATGAATCAACAACATCGTTTTGGCTTAAAATCCATGAATGCTAAAGATAGAGGGCTGCTAGGTTGTTGAGGGGTTCTATTGTTAATCCTTGAGGGGTTTGCTGTGGAAGCAGAAGCCAAAGAGGAAGCCAATGTGAAAGAGGTAGCGTGGAAGCCAAAGGGACAGCACAGAAGCCAAGGGAGTCACTTGGAGTTCAAGTGAAAAGCCCAAAGGGAAGGCTGTAAACAACCAGAGGGCCAAGAAGCTAGAGCAGAAGAGCCAAAGAGCTAGAGCTAGAGTCAGAACCAAGAGCCAGAACTAGAGCCAAAGAGCCAGAGTCAGAACCAAGAGCCAGAACCAAGAGCCAAAGAGCGAAAGCCAAGAGCCAGGGGATTAAATGGTGATTGAACCCACTGTTTTTGTACAAAACAGCAGGAGTTGGGCCAAGGTCTTGTAAAAAAAAGACTAATACCATAATCCCAGAGAGCCTAGTTGAATTAACTAGAGCTCACGGAAATGTAACCCAAGAGTTGTGGGTGAACTCCAAATTAATTTGTTGTCTTATGTGTCTATTTTTACTGCTGCATCATTTATTGTTATATGCATTTATATATCAGTTTAAGCACATTCACATATCAGCACAAACAGTAGATTTTTAAAGCATGTAATCAGTTTAAAAGCAAATACCAGCATACACCTATATTTTCAAGCATTTCTTACTTCCACGTTAGTTAATCAAATAGACTTGGCAATATTCGAGCTTTGGAAGTGAGAGAGGTTCTTGTAGGTTAGACAAGAAGCCTAAGAGTCCATTTTCAGATTACCAACACAAAAATTCCCCTCTAACTGTTGAATTCTATGCGTGCCTTCCTTGCACTGAACTATTCTAGTGACCTCAAATAGTACCACAGATAATTCTCTACTTGCATTCAAGAATTGTTAACACAAAGTATCATAACTTAAGGAACATCCACAAGTTGGTTTCATGCACATACTCTTCACATCTAACACCACCCTCCCAACCACCCATAACCAAGCTCGCAAACATCTAGACTAAACTTGTCAGCCTATAAATAAACCTTCCTTCTGGTATCTCGAAACTTCCATGCATTATGTGATCCATGCCACTATTTCGCCATATGTACCTCAGATTAAGGTATTTTTTAATATTATATTAAAATAATAAAAATGACTTCAGTGTGATTATTGAAAATGACCATCTCAACCATTATGTTTATAATCAATTCACAATCACGTACTATAGATAAATTATGACAATGATGAAGGATTTCATGGAACAACTAGTACTAGATGAGGCGAGAAACTCTAATTGAGATTAAATGAGGTCGAACTCTCATTGCTTATGTTAGTGTAGTAATAATTTTATATACATTAGTTTAAATATAAATATAATTCTTAAGATGTTTTTATATTAAAAAGTAGAATAAAAAATAAAAATAAATTATTTTTCAAATATTTTTTTATTAAAAAAGTGATTATATCATTTAAGTATAAATAATAAATAAATATATTTAAATATATATAATTGAAAAGTTAAAAATTAATAAAAATTACAATTTTTTTAAAATAAATTGAAAATAAAATAAGATAAGAAAAAATTCATAAATGAAATATACAACTAAATCAATTTATTTTAGAAAATAACTCTAAATAACTCTAGCTACATAATGGATTAGGAAGAAGATCAAATAATTACGCTAAAATATTTAGCCTTAAGCTTCATCTCCTATTTTCTATTAAGAAATATGTTCTACATAGGATTTTTTATCATTTTATTCTTTTCACACTTCCATTTATAATTTACAAAAATAAAACAAAATTTATAATTAAAATTATTTTAATATATTACCAATAAGAACTCAATACAATAATATATTGGAAGTGTTAAACTTCTACAGAATAAATTAAGAATGTATTTTACCTTTTAGACTTCTATAAAAGGTAAAATCTCCACAATATTGTAAGCTATTTCTTTTTGCCAAACATTTATCATGGAAATTGCTACAACTAGTCACTAATGTGATAACTATCTACTTCAATACCAATATCTTAAGTCCTTTTCACCAGGTATGCACCCTCCTTGGCAATACCACACAATCCGTGGCGTGCTTCAACACCTCGTAGCATTCTCATGTATCTGTCTTCTCCCCATTTAGGTCCCCAAGAGTTCTTGATTATCCAATACTTAAGTCCCTTATCAATTCCCCAATTTATCTTGCCATACCCAACCACTGCAACTGCATGGTTAATTTTAGTGCCGCATGTACCATTATATAATCCCTGCTTAACAAACATAATTTGATTAGTTACACTTGCAAAATTATCCATCTCTTCCTTATTCTTTCTCAAGCACAATGTAAAGAATCATAACCACTTACCCCCTTATAATGATGGAATTATGCACTCGTTTGTATGTTTACAGTGACAGGTTGAAGAGCTACTGCTCTTTCTAGAGCTTCTTCAGTGTAAGGAAGGACAAATCTATAGTCATTAATAGTTACTGCTGTTGCTGATTGAATCTATATAAACAAAAAACCAAAACAATCATTTAATTGTATTACAAATTTGATGATGTCATTATTATAGATATTATTATTATTTACAAAAACTAATTATTTTTTTAACAATTTGTTATAACAAAGCTCCCACAATATGTTGTTTGGGAAACTCGATAGAGCCTATGCAATAATATTTTGAGTATCAAATATGGTTAGTTGTGAAAACCTCTCATAACTGAGTGTTGAATCGGGCCCATATAATTTTATCAGAAGTGTTAATCTTCTGCTTCCCCTTTAAAAAACCCCAAAGACAACAATTATCAAAATACATGGGAGAACCAAAATAAATCCCGCTTTGAACCCTTAGTTCAGACTTCAAAATTCATACACCCGAATCTATAGATCATCGGGTCTGCCTCTTTAACTATTACTCCTCAGACCTCCGATCAGCATGATCTCTGATCATTGGTCAGCACTTCGCTATTGGCGATATCAGAGTATCGCTTATTGGCGTATCGGCCATCGCTAATGCCACTATCCAAGTCCTTTGCCTCTCCGATATGCGATCACCGATCGCATCTCCACCATTGATCCCATTTTCGATCCAATGGGGACCATTGAGAAAATAGGGACAAATTTTGTTATAGGAGAGCTTAAAAGATGGAATGGATAAAAGTCTCGAGGAGACTTATTAAATGTAATCTGCCATGTGTGCATTGTTAGTGGGTTGTTAGAGGAGACCAAGATTTATTGGATCCTTCATAGTGATCTGATCTAATATTCTTGTAACGATGAACCAAATGTGTTATATATATATATATATAATAAGTGAGATATAGAGAGGGACAGAGTGATAGAGATAGAATTTGTGAAAACAAAGCGTTGAAATGTAGTCGAGAGGAGAACTCGTGCTAAGGCTGAATGCCTTAAATTTGTAGCTATGTTGTGTATAATAGAAAATGTGAATTTAGTGTTGAATTGTGCCTGTGTTTTGTATTTCTTGAATAGTCTAAATGTTCAGTGTGCAGGTTTGGTTAACCATCGATCCTTATAGGATCGATGGTGACCCTATGATATCAATTAACTGTTATATATATGAATGTCGCGTGCGAATTGGTATATGGCAGAGAACTGTGTTTTAACATAGAAATCCATCGACCCTTAGCTAAATTCCAATTACATTAAGAAACAACTCAAAAGCACTTAGCAGATCTGGAATTCGGACTTGAAAACTTATGGAAGTTGGCCTATACCCTTATCGGTCCGGAAGGCATATCGGATCAGTGCATTGGAGTGGAAGGGACTAAGGCCTTAGACAGTCGCGATGAGTGACTGTCAATGAAACGAGGACCGTTGGATCAAAAAGGGGATCAACAGCAGAGATGTGATCAGCAATTGCATATCGGAGAGGCAATGGACTTGGACAGTGTCATTTGTGATGGTTGATACGCCAATAAGCGATACTTTGGTATCGCCGATAGCAAAGTGCTGATCGATGATCAAAGATCAGGCTGATTGGAGTTCTAAGGAGTAACGGTTAAACCGGTGGACTCGATGATCTATAGATTCGGGTGTATGAATTTTGAAGTCCGAACTAAGGGTTCGAAGCGAGATTTCTTTTGGCTTTCTTGTGTATTTTGATAATTGTTGTCCCAGAGGTTTTTTAAAGGGGAAGTGGAAGATTAACACTTCTGATAAAATTATATGGTCCCAATTTAATGTAAGACCATGATTTAAAGGCTTAAGGCCTAAAGGAATGCTTCCGATAGGCTTAGTGGACTATAACCCACAGGCCTCAAGATCAATATTTTTTTAAGGAAAAGGGATTTTGGTTAACCCCCAATTTCTCTTTCCATCATTTGGTATCAGAGTAGAAGAAGATTTTGCATGCAAGAGAAGGGAAAGGATTTCCAGAGAGAGAAAAGGAGTGGGAGGTACAATGGTTTAAAGTATGGAGATTTATGGTCTTACTATCGCACAGAGAATGACAGCCGAAGGTGGGAATATTGTAGCAAACCTAGAGCATGGAGTGGTCATATGGTTCCAGAGGAGAGAACCTGAAGGATGCCAAAAGATTGAGTGAGGAGAGCTTGGTGAGGTATCATGTAGCAGAAGGAGACTATTACTACAGAGGCTTGGTTGCAGCTCACAGAAGACCATGAAGGTAGCTCCACTGAAGAAGTGAAGTGGGTAGAATCGCTAAGGGCAAGGAGAAGCATATGACCAGGAGGTCATAAATTTTTGTGCCTCGGGAGTCTGATGCAGGAGAATCCAGCACCCCTCATTAAAGGAGAAATCCAAAGTGGAAAAGGGAGGAGGACTTGGACCATCGAGAAAACAGGGACAAATTCTATTATAGGAGAGCTTAAAAGATGGAATGGATAAAAGTCTCGAGGAGACTTATTAAATGTAATCTACCATGTGTGCATTGTTAGTGGGTTGTTAGAGGAGACCAAGATTGATCGGATCCTTCATAGTGTTCCGATCCAATATTCCTATAGCGATGAACTAGATGTGTTCTATATATATGTAATGAGTGAGATATAGAGAGGGATAGAGTGATAGAGATAGAATTTGTGAAAACAGAGTGTTGGACTGTGCATGTGTGTTGTATTTCTTGAATAGTCTGAATGTTCCGTGTGCCAGTTTGGTCAACCATCAATCCCTGTAGTATTGGTGGTGACCCTATGATATCAATTAACTGTTATATATATGAATGTTGCGTGTGAATTGGTATATGGCAGAGAACTATGTTTTAACACAGAAATCCATCTACCCTTAGCTAAATTCCAATTACAATAAGAAACAGTGAAAAATCATTTAGCAGATCCGGAATCCAGACCTGAAAACTTATGGAAGTTGGCTTATACCCTTATCAGGTCCGGAAGGCATATCGGATATGCGCATTGGAGTGGAAGGGACTAAGGCCTTAGACAGTCGCGATGAGTGACCGCCAATGAAACGAGGACCGTTGGATAGAAAAGGGGATCAACGATGGAGATGTGATCGACGGTAGCATATTCGAGAGGTAAAGGACTTGGATAGTGGCATTAGTGATGGTCGATATGCCAATATCGGCAATAGCAAAGTGCCAATCAGCGACCGAAGATCGGGTTGATCAGAGGTCTGAGGAGTAATGGTTAAAGAGGTGGACCCGATGATCTATAGATTCAGGTGTATGAATTTTGCAGTTCGAACTAAGGGTTCGGAGTAGGATTTCTTTTGGTTTTCCTGTGTATTTTGATTCTCTATTGAAGATATTTCATTCTAGTTATCGTTACAAACTTTCATTTTTTTATCTTCAGCTTCTTTAATCATGACAATTTCCCTGTCAATACCATCATTCTCAAGTTCATCAAATACATGCTCAAAATATCTTTTTGTTTTAGCCACCTCTTCTAGTAATCTCACTTCGTCATCAACATGCATAAGCACATTTTCCAATTGTTTTTCATCGCCTATCAAACCTGAAAACATACACAACATGTCAGTTTCAAAAATGCAAGGCTCTTCATTTGAAGCCTCAGTGATTAGCTCCTCATGCTTCCCTGAACTATTCTGATAGTTCACTAAGTTATTGAGAAATTCTTCCTCAAAATTTGTGACGTCTTCCTCATTAAAGAAAACTTTTGGGACTGCAACTTCTTGACTATGCTTGGCAACTTCATCATAAGTATGTGGAATACCTTCCTGTTCTACACAATTTCTTCCAACACTCAGTTTGTCCAAATAAGAAAACAATGTCTCTTCCTCTTCTTTGATTAGACTTTGACCTTTCAGAGATTTCCTTCGCTTAGCTTCTTCAGCTAAGTCCTCTGTGCCAACTTTTCTTCTCTTTACTTCACAAATCTGTAATGCATTTGTTTCCTTTCCTGTTTCCATTTCCCATTGATCTTCTATCCATGCTAAAATTCCTTCAAATATGATCCAATAAGTTTTTACTAAGAGAAGACACAACCATTTAGTTATACCTTTTAATTTTCTCCACCAATTGAAGTCTTGAAAGTCCTTATGCATCTCCTTTTTTGTTTGTCTTGCCTCTACCTCTTTCACCTTTTCATACACAGGTTCAAATTAATTAGGCTGCATACCTACAATCTTACATTCACAAAAATGATTAATCCCAAAAATATGAGATCCTCTTGTCTGTGAGGATGCCACCAACACATTCCTCTCATTCTGATCTGCATAGATCAGTTCTTCTTTACTGTCATCACTATCTCCTTCCCAGGGAGAGATCCTTTCTCTGGCGCACAAATGTATTCTACTCCTTCACTCTCAACTGTTTGAAGTATTAATTTTCAGTAAACAATTCTCTGACAGGCCATTTAACACTTCTTCCCACATAAAATCCTTGTTTCCATTTTCCTCTAATTCCTTTCAATACCGACTTCTCCAAATGACTGAGTTCTTCCTTCATCTCAGCCAACTCTATGTCCCTTTCTTCTTTGCTCATTCCTTTGAGTCCAACTGCTTTAGCACTCCTTTCCCTTTGTCTGTGACTTTCCTATGTACCCTTGCCATGAATATCAATAGTCAATTCCATTTCTTCCTCTGGTGAACTTTTCTTTTTCACTAGTGAGCTGCAACTATCCTTTTCCATTTCGCCTATAACAAGTCTCCTTCATGCCTCACCAAACTTTCTTGAGTTTAGCCTTTTGGGTTTTACTGGTTCTTGTCTTGAACCTTTCACTGAATAAAAATTCTACCCAACACTCCTTGCTTTAGGCTCTGCATCTTCAATTGCTGACTTCTTTCTTTCATTCAATAATTTCATTTACTGTCGGGTACTATCACCTTTACTCATCTGAGAGTTCTTCTTGTTCTATCTTCTTTCCGTAGCTCAACGTTCTGTAAAAAATGGTTTGGAAATTAAATTGTAGCCTCAGCATATGTATATTTGCACTGAAGAGAATTTGATACAGATGGGGATCAGACTACAAAGAACACTGGGATCAGAATGGAGAGGCCATGAACTTCTGAAGAAGACCTGGTAAGAATGTTTAAATTTGATAAATTTACAGAGATCTGTTTGAATGTCTGAAGAACGACAAGGGACTGAAATTTCAAAGGTGAAGATGTTTTCCTTTTAGGAAAATGAAATTTCTGGGTAAGTAGATTGAGCACTCTAGAGTTAGTAGATCTGAATTTATAGTTGAAGGGAATGCTTGACAAGGGATACATTAGGCCAAGTGTATCACCTTAGGGCACATCGGTGTTGTTTGTGAAGAAGAAAGATGGTACTCTTAGGTTATGCATTGATTACAAATAGTTGAACAAAGTGACCATCAAGAACATGTATTCGTTGCCAAGGGTTGGTGACTTTTTGGACCAGTTGAAGGGAGCAGTAGTGTTCTTGAAGACTGATCTAAGATCAGGATACAATCAGGTACACATCAAGGAAGAGGACATTTACAAGACAACTTTCTGGACCATGTATGGGAATTATGAGCTTTTTGTAGTTCCATTTGGTTTGACTAATGCTCCAATTACTTCAATGTTCTTGATGAATAGTGTATTGTGTCCTTATCTAGATAAGTTTGTTATTGTATTCATTGATGACATCTTGATATATTCTAAAAATGAGGAAGAGCATGTCGAGCACTTAGCAATAGTATTGAGATTGCTAAGAGAGTATTAGTTGTATGTTAAGCTTAGTAAATGCAGTTTCATTTAGGGAGAGGTACATAACTTGGGGCATGTTGTTTCCAAGGAAGGCATAGTAGTGGATCGAGAGAAGATAAGGGATATCATGGAGTGGGCAGCTCCTATAAATGTGGATGAGGTAAGATCATTCATGGGGTTAACAGGTTATTATTGGAGGTTCATCAAGAAATTCTCTCGCATTGCATATCCTATTATGTCAGTACAAAGGCAAGGTAAGAAATTTGAATGGACAGAGGAATGTGCTGCAAGTTTTGTGACATTGAAGCAATTGTTGACAAGTGCTCCAGCGTTAAAGATTACAGATCTAGATAACTAGTTTATGGTGTGTACAAATATTTGCAAGATAATATCCTTAGATATAGAAGGTACGAAAACCTACTTGCTAAGTGGAAGAGAACATTATGTACATGGTAGGTTTTATAAGAGAAGAGAAAAGTATACGCATGTGAATATTTTCAATGGAGCAATAGTAAAAGCATTCAAATACGAATTGATATTTGTAAGTATGTGATAAGAATATGAGAATTTTTTTCTTTCCATTAGAAGAATGAAATGGATGGGGTATATATTATCCCTAATGAGAGGAAGAAACTTGAAATGCTAGAGTTGATCAATTATTTTGTAGGTCTGTACATAAATGATCACGAAGAACAACAAAATAAGTGTTAGTGAGGCTAAGGATTAAGTTCCTTGATATTTATAGATTAAAATGAGTGCAACAGGTGGCTTACATTTTAAGTATTCATTTGGATGGACCATAAGAAGACTTTGTCAAGTGAATAGAGATGTGAATGGAAGGTAAGCCATATGTGTCTTAGAATGCCAAAGCTAGTTGCATCATAGCAATATTGGTTGAAATAGGTTGTATCCATAGGAGTGCAAAGGGGATTGATCCCCTAGATCCTTATAAATGATCATTTTGGATGGTAATCATGTTAATGAAAAAATAAAAAAATAAAAAAATAATATGGATAAAGGGTAGTGCATATATTAATATTTTGATGTTTTGTGTGAACTTTCAAAACTTCCCTTGCTGATTTGAATGTAGAGTTGTATGAAAAGGCTAGATTCTCCCCCTAGATGTGGAGGACAATGTCATGATAAGAAGATAAATGGTGATTATGAAAAAGGATCAAACATAGTAGTAACAATGAATATTCTTTGCTTCAAACGAATATCTTTTGAACTAGGTGCATTTCGAGGGGAAAGGTATGTTAAATTATTGTTGATAGTGGTAGTTGTGAGAATATCATTTCCAAAGAGATGGTAGATAAATTGACCCTACATAGTGATAAAAATACTCATCCTTACCAAGTTACATGGTTTAAAAAGGGGAACAAATTCACTATTGACAAAAGGTGTTTGGTCAAGTTTTCTATAGGAAAGACTTACAAAGATGAAATATGGTGTGATGTTATTCCAATGGATGCATGCCACATGTTTTTGTGGAGGCCATGGCAATATGATAGAAAATTCATGCATGATGGTGAGAAAAATACATTTACATTTTGGAAGGATGGATCCAAATTCATCATACCACCCCTTAAGGATGAAGTGAACGCTGAGAATATGCTGTCTAAAAGACAATTTGTTAAGTGAAAGTAGCAAGATTATGGTATGTGTTAATGATGCAAAGAGGATAAGAAGAAGACATACCAATACCTACTAAAGTGGCAAAGGTACTAGAAGAATATGCTAATGTTATACCAAATGAGTTCCTTAATGGTCTTCCACCAAAGCAAGATATTGAACATCACATTAATCTAATTCCGGGAGCATATATACCCAATCAAGTGGCATATACAATGATTCCTACACATGTAGAGCTCAAAAAACAAGTGGCAGTAATATAACTCAACTATTACGTAAATCTATGTTAATATATTTTGGTTAAAATTATTTACAAAAAATTCCTAAAAGAAAATGGCAAATCTTTTATTTTTCTATTATCATAATATATTACATGATATATTTAATTAAAAAGTATTAAATCAAGTTGAGGACCATTTTAATTCGCTATAAGTGTGTCATGAAGTATCATGATTCAGATTCATGGTTCTAAATCATGGTGGATCAAACCCAAAAAAAAAATCAAAAATAATTTTAAACAATTTATATTATTTAAATTTATATAATATATTTAAAATAATTGATATATCTCAACCCAATAAATAAAAACATTTAAACCTCGTTATAACAAATTATATAATAAACAATTTAGCTATAACATATAAAAAATCTTTAAAAATACTATTAAATTTAATTTTAATGGATAATAAATATAAATTAAAAAATATCAGTCAAAATGTGTCTATTAATTGTTCAAAATGTTACAACATGTCTACCCAATATTTACTGTTCTTCCCGCCTCACTCCTATCGGATTTGTTGGCCAGAAGGAAAGCACAAAAATTAATTACAAAGTGCCTACTAAGATCCCAAAAACTGAATGACCAAAATGCCCAAAATACTTCTAAGATGAATATACAACCAACAAACATCGACGAGTCAGAGGATTTGTCAGAGTTTGATTATCTGGTTTGTCACCCAATGGATTTGAAATCCGGGTTCCCCATGGACATGGAATTCTAAGTGAGCCAATCCACCCTCCACACACTCCATTCACTCATACAGTCTTCTTTGACCCCACCAAGGTGAAGCCAAATGATCTTGCATATTTCATTAACTGTGCTAATGACCTCAATTCGATCATCATGATGATTATGTCCCAAATGTTCCAGGAGAAGGGTGACGTTCCGTAGCTAGGAATCCAAGGTATCAAAAGGGGGAGGAAGAATAAGACCACTAGGAAAAATGGTAGGACTAGGGGCCACCTCCTCCTCTAGCTCTACTTCCACCCATGGTATCCCCCCTTCTCCACAACTTCCCCTTTGTGTTAAGTTATTTTCCCTCTCAGCCATATCCCTCTCTGTGCTTTGCCACACTACCTATACATTATCAACCCAACCCCATCTCATTGAAAATCACATCTTACCCCCATCAATACATAGGAAATCGATAGTAACTCCAGAGCCCTATACTTAGTAGTAAAAATTCCCACTAAGCCAAGTATAGGCCTCCATCAAGAAAGGAAACCTCCAATAAGAACTATCACTTTCCAAAACGCCACCACAATGGCACCAACCAGCTTAACACGTCAACAACTTCTACTCCAACAGATTGACCTAGCAGCCCTGAGAGTGGAGGTGTTGCTCCCGAAGCTCTGAATACAAGCCAAAAGACCCAATTCTCCTAGACTAGAGAGAGAGAGGCTATTGTCATTAACAACATGTTGGGTATTCTAGCCCACAACTAAATTACATAGACATAAAAACACCTGGAACAAATCACAAGGCTCTCCATGTCAACAATTATGCCAAACCATATCTCTGACTTCTATTCGAGGGCCTTTGAAGTCTAGACCAAACTCCTGTATAACCAAGAAACATACACAAATTTCCACTGGTCCCCCCAAACGAATAAAAGGATTACATTAAGAAGTTCAAAAGGGAAGCCAAATATGCTTACCAGATTGACTGAAGCAAAGAACTAACTGATCCAAAAATGGATCCTGGATAAACCTCTAAGTCTAAAAGACTTCATGCAAGAGGTAAAAGGTGCCAAATGGCACAAATACTTTGTAAATCAGAGGAAAATGAAAGTCACAAGCTACTCTCAAAAATAGTCTCATTGCAGAGATCCCTCCATTCTGAATCCAACGCAACTTAAATGGGTGAAAACGGACTTTAGATGGGAAAGCTATCATAAAATGAGGCTACCCTTTTTCAAAGGAAAAAGAGGCAAAAGGTCGGAACCACCGAAAAAGGAGGACCTCTTAACAATTCGGATTACACTATCGGGCCTTAAAAACTTGAAAAAAACCATTAAAACAAGGCTATCGGAGGCTTGAATAGTGGTTGCATAGGGGCTGTCGGATCTAGCCGATCAACGGTCCATATCCGATCGGCAATCACAAGCAGCAGTGGTAGTCAGAGGCAGTCAGAGGCATAAAGTGCAATGGGCCGATGCGATATTGTGATTGCCGATATCGACGGATAGCAATCAATGAACACAATGCAGAGGGGCTTACACACACACACACACACACACACATATATATACGCGCGATGCAATGGTGCGATTGCCAAAATCGACGGATCGCAATCAAAGCTATACAACGGAGCGGGGTGATAGAGGTAAGCGCGATGCAATGTAAACCGTACTCGAAAGGGTTCCGGAATGAAAATATATAAGATTTGAGATCCGCTAAATTCCATTTTTCAATGTATTTAAGCATATTTCATTATTTAATGAAATACAAAGGGGCGGGCCAATTGCGTTTCCAGGCGGACCCGATGGCGCTATAAAGCGAGGTTATGAGAATTTCAAGTGCGGATGAACAGTGTTCTATAGATTTTCCCATGTATTGCAGTGTTCTCTGTGTAAACACAGAGCGACCGTTTTTGAAGGATTCAAAGCGCCGATAGACCCCTTCCGTTACCAAATAGGTGGCATTCATCCCCAAGGGCATTTAGCAATGATTGCTAATGCTCCGAGACGGGATTTGAACAGAATGTGACAAGAAAACGAAGATCCCGAGAGGGAAATGAATCAACAACACTGTTTTGGCTTAAAATCCATGAATGTCAAAGACAGAGGGTTGTTGGGTTGTTGGGTTGTTGAGGGTTGTTGTTGTTAATCCTTGAGGGGTTTGCTGCGGAAGTAGAAGCCAAAGAGGAAGCCAAGGTGAAAGAGGTAGCGTGGAAGCTAAAGGGACAATGCAGAAGCCAAGGGAGTCACTTGGAGTTCAAGTGAAAAGCCCAAAGGGAAAGTTGTAAATAGCAAGAGGGTCAAGAAGCCAGAGCAGAAGAGTCAAAGAGCTAGAGCTAGAGCCAAAGAGCTAGATTCAAAGCCAAGAGCCAGAACCAGAGCCAAAGAGCCAAAGTTAGAACCAAGAGCCAGAACCAAGAGCCAAGGAGCCAGAGCCAAGAGCTAGAACTTCAAGAGCCAGGTGATTAAATGGTGTTTGAACCCACTATTTTTGTACAAAACAATAGGAGTTGGGCTAAGAGCTTGTAAAAGAAAAAGACTAATACCATAATCCAAGAGAGCCTAGTTGAATTAACTAGAGCTCACGGAGATGTAGCCCAAGAGTTGTGGGTGAACTCCAAATTAATTTGCTGTCTTATGTGTCCGTTTTTACTATTGCATTATTTACTGTTATATGCATTTATATATCAGTTTAAGTACATTCACATATTAGCACAAACAACAGATTTTTAAAGCATGTAATCAGTTTAAAAGAAAATACCAACATACACCTATATTTTCAAGCATTTCTTAGTTCCGCATTGGTTATTAATCAAATAGACTTGGGAATATTCAAGCTTTGGAAGTGGGAGAGGTTCTTGTAAGTTAGACAAGAAGCCTAAGAGTCCATTTTCAGATTAGGTGGTATCAGAGCTTAAGATTGATTAACCCCACCTTCAAAGAAGGTCATATCAGAATGCTTGATTGACAAAAACAAAGACTGCTTGTCTGAAAGGTGTTTAAGAAGTAAGAGGCTGATTGTATGCTTGTTTGCAGACTGACTATTTTCTGAGTTTGCAGAGGTAAAGGGAAAGTTGTTGATAGCTCAGTCCAGGAAGGACAAATAGGAAGAAGGGATGAAGGCATTCTTATATCCCAAAGGACCTCAAGGCAATCCAAAGCACAAGAGGGTTGTTGCAAGAGGTTGCTTAAATAAGGTCTTTATTTATCTTGTTGATTTTTTTTTTTGTTCATTGGCATAATGACAACTTCTACAAGTGGGTCCTCAAATTCTGTGTTCTTCACAAGATTCCTTGATGAAGACATGAAGCAAGAATTGTCCACCATGATGGATATGGTGAGAGAAATGTATGAGGATGGAAGGAATAGCAACACGCTTAGAAAGCATTTGAATTCCATGAAGGAAGAGAAGTAGTTTCTTGCTGAAAAATTGCAGGAAATGGAGAGGCAACTTCATATTGCAAATATGAACGTGAAAAGGATGCATGAGTTGGAAACATAGCTCTTTGTTGCCCAAGAAGCCTTAGTCAAGTACCAGCTTGAACAAGAGGTAAGCCATTCCAGTTTGTCTTCAAATTCTTCTAAGAATCCTTGTATTAGTTATTTTGAGAAACATACTAAAGGCATAGGTTCCAAGCTAATGTCCAAGATGGTATATGAAGGAAAGGGCTTGGGAAAGCATGCACAAGGTATTGTTGAACCAATAATGGTTGAGGAAACGCCTAAATATTTGGGTCTTGGCTATGGACAGTGTTATGGAGAGAATTCCAGAGCTGCCATGAAATCCATTGAAACAGTCCCAAGAAGGAGTTTCATTTCATGTGCTCTACCTCAAATGTGTCATGAAGGTTGTATCCAAGAGGAATACAATAGCTTGAAACATCAATTGCAAGATGCAGGTGTTCAGAAGCACACACTTGAACCAGAGAGTTGGGGAGACTCTAATAGCCTTGAAGAGTTTGATGGTGTTCCAAAGGGAGCCACTTCTTCATTTGCTTCACCTCCTCATGAAGGCAATAAAGGTGAAAGGGGTAGGTATAAATCTAGTTCTAATTATATTCCTTTTGATTTTGCAAAGCATGATAAATTTCCACCTAAGTATGGGGAAAGAGTTGCATGTTCCTTTTGTGGTTTGGATAACCATGATGTTCCTAGATGTTGGAAGAGAATGGCCGCATATAGGAAGCAAAAGAAGGAAAAAAAGCAAGCAGCCAAAGGTCCATTGGACAAGGCAAATCATGCTATCAAGAGGATGCACATGTAGTGCACTTACTGCCATAAGCAAGGACATCTTGCTGCAAATTGTTGGACACTGAATCCAACAATGCTTCCACCAAAGCTGAAGAAAGTGGAAAGAGAAGATGACAGAAATGGAAGTGAAGATTCCATGAATGATGTGTCTCAAAATGATTCACATGTTGATGTTGATGTGCAGGCAAGGGTAGTACCTTTGAAAGGGATTGGTAAGGAATAGTTAGAGTTCTTATCTGATTAATATTGCATGTCTATTGATGCATCTACATTATATTTCATTTCAGCTTCGAAAGTATAGTGTGCTTAAGCGAAAGTTGAAGGATGAAATGCATGCATAAGCATGAGATGCCTGAACATAGGGATGTTGATGATTTCCTTGTTTTTGAACATGTATGTGTAATTAACTTGCAGGGTTGACTGAATTCACATGCATGTGATGCCATGTTGTCTTGGAAGAAGTTAACTTGGTCTCCAAATGGAGATAATGATGAAAGTTTCATCTTTTGAAAAAGAGTCCTAATGGTCTTTTTCTACATGCTTGACTTGAAGGGTCATTTGTTTAAAGGCATGTTTTGTGGGCTTGTTTCTAGTCCATCATTTGTATGCAGATGTAAGACATGGAGGTGTTCATAAGATGTGAAATATGTTTCTTTTGTTGAAGCAGGAGTTAGTCGATCCAGTTGTTGTCTGTATGCGTGTTGTTGTTAACAGTCACTGTTGGCAGCTTGTCAAACAGGTACAAATGAAAGTTTTGTGGAGCATATGTACTTCACATTTTTTGAGCCACCTTGGATCAATGATCAAGGAAAAGAAGCTCAAACTACCTTCTATGACCATTTCAATAGAAGTTTTGCAGGAAGGCAACGAGGAAGATAGTTCTTCCCAAGAATACCAACCCATCCAGAGAAGGGAAGTCATCAGAAACTTTGGTTCAGAGGCACTATGCAAAGGCAAGTGTAGAGAGGTTGAAATAAGAGGGTGAGTCACTCTCATTTACTATTCAGATTAGTATATCAATCTTTTGGAGACCAAAAGTTCTTTTAGTGGGAAGGCGTGATCCAAAAATGGATCCTGGATAAACCTCTAAGTCTAAAAGACTTCATGCAAGAGGTAAAAGGTGCCAAATGGCACAAATCCTTTGTAGTCAGAGGAAAATCAAAGTCACAAGCTGCTTTCAGAAATAGTCTCATTGTAGAGATCCCTCCATTCTGAATCCAACACAACTTAAATGGGCTAAAACAAACTTCAGATGGGAAAGCTATCATAAAATGAGGCTACCCTTTTTCAAAGGAAAAAGAGGCAAAAATCCCTTGAATAATGGGTCTAAAAACCCTCTAAGTCTTCCAAATATCCCAAAAGGTTGGAACCACCGAAAAAGGAGGACCTCTTAACAATTCGGATTACACTATCGGGCCTTAAAAACTTGAAGAAAACCATGAAAACAAGGCTATCAGAGGCTTGAATAGTGGTTGCACCGGGGTTGTTGGATATGGCCGATCAACAGTTCATATCCGATTGGAAATCATAATCTGCAGTGGAAGTGAGAGGCAGTCAGGGGCATAAAGTGCAATGGACCGATGCGATACCACGATCGCTGATATCGGTGGATCACAATCGGCAAACATAATGCAGAGGGGCTTACACACACACACACACACACACATATATATATACGTGCGATGCGATGGTGTGATCACCGAAATTGGCAGATTGCAATCGGAGCTATACAATGAAGTGGGGCGATAGAGATAAGTGTGATATGATTTAAACCAGACCCAAAGGGTTATAGAATAAAAATATATAAGATTTGAGATCCGCCAAATGCCATTTTTCAATTTATTTAAGCATATTTCATTATTTAACGAAATACAAAGGGGAAAGCCAATTGCGATATACAATAGAGATTCCCAGGCAAACCTGATGGCGCTATAAAGTAGGGTTATGAGAATTTCAAGTCCGGATGAACATTGTTTTGTAAATTTTTCATTATATTGCAGCGTTCTCTATGTAAACACAGAGCGGTCATTTTTTAAGGATTCAAAGCGCTGATAGACCTCTTCCATTACCAAATAGGTGGCATTCATCCCTGAGGGTGTTTAGCAATGATTGCTAATGCTCATAGACAGGATTCGAGCAGACTGTGATAGGAAGACGAAGAGCCCAAGAGGGAAATGAATCAACAATGTCGTTTTGGCTTAAAATCCATGAATGTTAAAGATAGAGGGCTACTAGGTTGTTGAGGGGTGCTATTGTTAATCCTTGAGGGGTTTGCTGTGGAAGCAGAAGCCAAAGAGGAAGCCAAGGTGAAAGAGGTAGCATGGAAGCCAAAGGGACAGTGCAGAAGCCAAGGGAGTCACCTGGAGTTCAAGTGAAAAGCCCAAAGGGAAGGCTGTAAACAGCCAAAGGGCCAAGAAGCCAGAGCAGAAGAGCCAAAGAGCTAGAGCCAGAGTCAGAACCAAAAGCCAGAACTAGAGCCAAAGAGCCAGAGCTAGAACCAAGAGCCAGAACCAATTAAATGGTGTCTGAACCCACTGTTTTTGTACAAAACAACAGGAGTTGGGCCAAGGTCTTGTAAAAAAAAAGACTAATACCATAATCCCAGAGAGCCTAGTTGAATTAACTAGAGCTCACGGAAATGTAACCCAAGAGTTGTGGGTGAACTCCAAATTAATTTGTTGTCTTATGTGTCTATTTTTACTGCTACATTATTTATTATTATATGCATTTATATATCAGTTTAAGCTCATTCACATATCAGCACAAACAGTAGATTTTTAAAGCATGTAATCAATTTAAAAGCAAATACTAGCATACACCTATATTTTCAAGCATTTCTTACTTCCACATTAGTTAATCAAATAGACTTGGGAATATTCGAGCTTTGGAAGTGAGAGAGGTTCTTGTAGTTTAGACAAGAAGCCTAAGAGTCCATTTTCAGATTACCAACACAAAAATTCCCCTCTAACTGTTGAATTCTATGCGTGCCTTCCTTGCACTGAACTATTCTAGTGACCTCCAATAGTACCACGGATAATTCTCTACTTGCATTCAAGAATTGTTAACACAAAGTATCATAACTTAAGGAACATCCACAAGTTGGTTTCATGCACATACTCTTCACATCTAACACCACCCTCCCAACCACCCATAACCAAGCTCGCAAACATCTAGACTAAGCTTGTCAGCCTGTAAATAAACCTTCCTTCTGGTATCTCGAAACTTCCATGCATTATGTGATCCATGCCACTATTTCGCCATATGTACCTCAGATTAAGGTATTTTTTAATATTATATTAAAATAATAAAAATGACTTCAGTGTGATTATTGAAAATGACCATCTCAACCATTATATTTATAATCAATTCACAATCACGTACTAGAGATAAATTATGACAATGATGAAGGATTTCATGGAACAACTAGTACTAGATGAGGCGAGAAACTCTAATTGAGATTAAATGAGGTCGAACTCTCATTGCTTATGTTAGTGTAGTAATAATTTTATATACATTAGTTTAAATATAAATATAATCCTTATGATGTTTTTATATTAAAAAGTAGAATAAAAAATAAAATAAATTATTTTTCTAAATATTTTAAATAAAAGTCATTTATCATTAAGTATAATAAATAAATAAATATATTTAAATATATATAATTTGAAAAGTTAAAATTAGTAAAATTACAATTTTTTAAAAATAACTTTGAAAATAAAATAAGATAAGAAAAAATTCATAAATGAAATATACAACTAAATCAATTTATTTTTGAAAATAACTCTAAATAACTCTAGCTACATAATGGATTAGGAAGAAGATCAAATAATTACGCTAAAATATTTAGCCTTAAGCTTCATCTCCTATTTTCTATTGAGAAATATGTTCTACATAGGATTTTTTATCATTTTATTCTTTTCACACTTCCATCTATAATTTACAAAAATAAAACAAAATTTCTAATTAAAATTATTTTAATATATTACCAATAAGAACTCAATACAATAATATATTGGAAGTGTTAAACTTCTACAGAATAAAGTAAGAATGTATTTTACCTTTTAGACTTCTATAAAAGGTAAAATCTCCACAATATTGTAAGCTATTTCTTTTTGCCAAACATTTATCATGGAAATTGCTACAACTAGTCACTAATGTGATAACTATCTACTTCAATACCAATATCTTAAGTCCTTTTCACCGGGTATGCACCCTCCTTGACAATACCACACAATCCGTGGCGTGCTTCAACACCTCGTAGAATTCTCATGTATCCGTCTTCTCCCCATTTAGGTCCCCAAGGGTTCTTGATTATCCAATACTTAAGTCCCTTATCAATTCCCCAATTTATCTTGCCATACCCAACCACTGCAACTGCATGGTTAATTTGAGTGCCGCATGTACCATTATATAATCCCTGCTTAACAAACATAATTTGATTAGTTACACTTGCAAAATTATCCATCTCTTCCTTATTCTTTCTCAAGCACAATGTAAAGAATCATAACCACTTACCCCCTTATAATGATGGAATTCTGCACTCACTTGTATGTTTACAGTGACAGGTTGACGAGCTACTGCTCTTTCTAGACCTTCTTCAGAAGGAAGGACAAATAGATAGTCATTAATAGTTACTGCTGATTGAATCTATATAAACAAAAAACCAAAACAATCATTTAATTGTATTACAAATTTGATGATGTCATTATTATAGATATTATTATTATTTACAAAAACTAATTAATTTTCTAACAATTTGTGATAACAAAGCTCCCACAATATGTTGTTTGGGCAACTAGATAGAGCCTATGCAATAATGCTTTGAGTATGAAATATGGTTAGTTGTGAAAACCTCTCATGGCTGAGTGTTGAATCATAACTGAAATGGAAATTATTATTATTGAGATTATTCTAGCGCATAACCTATGATTTATGAAACCTATAAGACATATATTAGTTGGTTTGTGTTGGGTTTAGTTCCCATCAAGTCATAGGTTCAAATCTCATGGGGAAAGGTTGTGGGTGGGAGCTAGCTGTGGGGAATAAAAACTATCTCACGGAGCGTCCAAGTTCAACTAAGCCTCACATAATCTTGGTGAGAGCAGTTCAACTAAGCCTCACATAATCTTGGTGAGAGCATCGTGTATTAGATAAAATTATTTTAATTCCATTCAACATTGGGCGTGGATTGGCCTAGGCTTACCTTAGCTTGGAAAAAAATCTATGATTTATGAAAAAATCCTAGATATGTACTTTAGGATCTTTGACTATTAATATTATGGCACAATTGGAAAATATCTATTTATTGTTACATCCCTATTTTTAATATAAAAAGTATGTATTTCTCTAAAAGGGTTTTGATATAATAAATAAAGATTATACAAGTGCACAATAAGTATTTTCCTATAACTAGTTTTTTTTGTTGTGTATGTCATGTATATAAAATTATCCAAAAGTTATAAAACAAATCTAAATCTAAATCCAAATCATAAAAAGCTTAAACTCCATCTTAACCTAATCTAACTACACACATCCATCTTAACCAAATTTAACTATCTTCATGCACAAATCCATCTTAGTATTAACCATTACCATTTGGCTTCTGCACGGTCCGTCTGCACCAGTGTATGCATAGTAATATTCATAGCCTATCCCTCCATTTTCTATTATATATTCGTAGGCATCGGAAAATTGACCTCCCTCGCAACTGGATCCTTTTCCAGTGCAGTCCACCAATTGCTGCACTGAGAGGGTAACCAAGTTACCTGTTTTGATCTGGTTGATGGCCTCTACAGCCATCAACTAGGATCGATGGTGACCCTATGATATCAATTAACTATTATATATATGAATGTCGCGTGTGAATTGGTATATGGCAGAGAACTGTGTTTTAACATACAAATCCATCGACTCTTAGTTGAATTCCAATTACATTAAGAAACAACTCAAAAGCACTTAGTAGATCTGGAATTCAGACCTGAAAACTTATGGAAGTTGGCCTATACCCTTATTGGTCCGAAAGACATATCGGATCAGTGCATTGGAGTGGAAGGGACTAAGGCCTTAGACAGTCGTGATGAGTGACTGTCAATGAAACGAGGACCGTTGGATCAAAAAGGGGATCAACAACAGAGATGTCATCGACGATTGCATATCGGAGAGGCAATGGACTTGGACAGTGCCATTTGTGATGGCTGATATGCCAATAAGTGATACTTTGGTATCGCCGATAGCGAAGTGCTGATCGATGATCGAAGATCAGGCTGATTAGAGTTCTAAGGAGTAACGGTTAAACCAGTGGACTCGATGATCTATAGATTCAGGTGTATGAATTTTGAAGTCCGAACTAAGGGTTTGGAACAAGATTTCTTTTGGCTTTCTTGTGTATTTTGATAATTGTTGTCTCGGGGGTTTTTTAAAGGGGAAGTGGAAGATTAACACTTCTGATAAAATTATATGGTCCCAATTTAATGTAAGACCACGATTTAAAGGCTTAAGGCCTAAAGGAATGCTTCTGATAGGCTTAGTGAACTATAACCCACAGGCCTCAAGATCAATATTTTTTTAAGGAAAAGGGATTTTGGTTAACCCCCAATTTCTCTTTCCATCATTTGGTATTAGAGTAGAAGAAGATTTTGCGTGCAAGAGAAGGGAAAGGATTTCCAGAGAGAGAAAAGAAGGAGTGGGAGGTACAATGGTTTAAAGTATGGAGATTTATGGTCTTACTATCACACAGAGAATGACAGCCGAAGGTGGGAATATTGTAGCAAACCTAGAGCATGGAGTGGTCATATGGTTCCAGAGGAGAGAACCTGAAGGATGCCAAAAGATTGAGTGAGGAGAGCTTGGTGAGGTATCATGTAGCAGAAGGAGACTATTACTACAGAGGATTGGTTGCAGCTCACAAAAGACCATGAAGGTAGTTCCACTGAAGAAGTGAAGTGGGTAGAATCGCTAAGGACAAGGAGAAGCATATGACCAGGAGGTCATAAATGTTTGTGCCTCGGGAGTCTGATGCAGGAGAATCCAGCACCTCTCATTAAAGGAGAAATCCAAAGCGGAAAAGGGAGGAGGACGTGGACCATCGAGAAAACAGGGACAAATTCTATTATAGGAGAGCTTAAAAGATGGAATGGATAAAAGTCTCGAGGAGACTTATTAAATGTAATCTACCATGTGTGCATTGTTAGTGGGTTGTTAGAGGAGACCAAGATTGATCGGATCCTTCATAGTGTTCCGATCCAATATTCCTATAGCGATGAACTAGATGTGTTCTATATATATGTAATGAGTGAGATATAGAGAGGGACAGAGTGATAGAGATAGAATTTGTGAAAACGGAGTGTTGGACTGTGCATGTGTTTTGTATGTCTTGAATAGTCTGAATGTTCTGTGTGCCAGTTTGGTCAACCATCAATCCCTGTAGTATTGGTGGTGACCCTATGATATCAATTAACCATTATATATATGAATGTTGCGTTTGAATTGGTATATGGCAGAGAACTATGTTTTAACACAGAAATCCATCGACCCTTAGCTGAATTCCAATTACAATAAGAAACAGTGAAAAAGCATTTAGCAGATCCGGAATCCGGACCTGAACACTTATGGAAGTTGGCTTATACCCTTATTAGGTCTGGAAGGCATATCGGATAGGCACATTGGAGTGGAAGGGACTAAGGCCTTACACAGTCGCGATGAGTGACCGCCAATGAAACGAGGACCGTTGGATAGAAAAGGGGATCAATGGCGGAGATGTGATCGACGATAGCATATTCGAGAGGTAAAGGACTTGGATAGTGGAATTAGTGATGGTCGATACGCCAATATCGGCAATAGCGAAGTGCCAATCAGTGACCGAAGATCGGGTTGATCAGAGGTCTGAGGAGTAACGGTTAAAGAGGTGGACCCAATGATCAATAGATTCAGGTGTATGAATTTTGCAGTTCGAACTAAGGGTTCAGAGTAGGATTTCTTTTGTTTTTCCTGTGTATTTTGATTCTCTATTGAAGATATTTCATTCTGGTTATCGTTACAAACTTTCATTTTTTTATCTTCAGCTTCTTTAATCATGACAATTTCCCTGTCAATACCATCATTCTCAAGTTCATCAAATACATGCTCAAAATATCTTTTTGTTTTAGCCACCTCTTCTAGTAATCTCACTTCGTCATCAACATGCATAAGCACATTGTCCAATTGTTTTTCATCACCTGTCAAACCTGAAAACATACACAACATGTCAGTTTCAAAAATGCAAGGCTCTTCATTTGAAGCCTCAGTGATCAGCTCCTCATGCTTCCCTGAACTATTCTGATAGTTCACTAAGTTATTGAGAAATTCTTGCTCAACATTTCTGACGTCTTCCTCATTAAAGAAAACTTTTGGGACTGAAACTTCTTGACTATGCTTGGCAGCTTCGTCATAAGTATGTGGAATACCTTCCTGTTCTACACAATTTCTTCCAACACTCAGTTTGTCCAAATAAGAAAACAATGTCTCTTCCTCTTCTTTGATTAGACTTTGACCTTTCAGAGATTTCCTTCACTTAGCTTCTTCATCTAAGTCCTCTGTGTCAACTTTTCTTCTCTTTACTTCACAAATCTGTAATGCATTTGTTTCCTTTCCTATTTCCATTTCCCATTGATCTTCTATCCATGCTAAAATTCCTTCAAATATGATCAAATAAGCTTTTACTAAGAGAAGACACAACCATTTAGTTATACCTTTTAATTTTCTCCACCAATTGAAGTCTTGAAAGTCCTTATGCATCTCCTTTTTTGTTTGTCTTGCCTCTACCTCTTTCACCTTTTCATACACAAGTTCAAATTAATTAGGTTGCATACCTACAATCTTACATTCACAAAAATGATTAATCCCAAAAATATGAGATCCTCTTGTCTGTGACGATGCCACCAACACATTCCTCTCATTCTGATCTGCATAGATCAGTTCTTCTTTACTGTCATCACTGTCTCCTTCCCAGGGATAGATCCTTTCTCTGGCTCACAGATGTATTCTACTCCTTCACTCTCAACTGTTTGAATTATTAATTTCCAGTAAACAATTCTCTGACAAGCCATTTAACACTTCTTCCCACATAAAATCCTTGTTTCCATTTTCCTCTAATTCCTTTCAATACCGGCTTCTCCAAATGACTGAGTTCTTCCTTCATCTCAGCCAACTCTATGTCCCTTTCTTCTTTGCTCATTCCTTTGAGTCCAACTGCTTTAGCACTCCTTTCCCTTTGTCTGTCACTTTCCTATGTATCCTTGCCATGAATATCAATAGTCAATTCCATTTCTTCCTCTGGTGAACTTTTCTTGTTCACTAGTGAGCTACAACTATCCTTTTCAATTTCGCCTATAACAAGTCTCCTTCATGCCTCACCAAACTTTCTCAAGTTTAGCCTTTTGGGTTCTACTGGTTCTTGTCTCGGACCTTTCACTGAATAAAAATTCTACCCAACACTCCTCTTGCTGGAATTGTTATCTCCTCTTGAATACTCCTTGCTTTAGGCTCTACATCTTCAATTGCTCACTTCTTTCTTTCATTCAATAATTTCATTTACTGTTGGGTACTGTCACCTTTACTCATCTGAGAGTTCTTCTTGTTCTATCTTCTTTCTGTAGCTCAACGTTCTATAAAAATTCGTTTGGAAATTAAATTGTAGCCTTAGCATATGTATATTTGCACTGAAGAGAATTTGATACAGATGGGGATCAGACTACAAAGAACACTGGGATCAGAATGGAGAGGCCATGAACTTTTGAAGAAGACCTGGTAAGAATGTTTAAATTTGATAAATTTACAGAGATCTGTTTGAATGTCTGAAGAACAACAAGGGACTGAAATTTCAAAGGTGAAGATGTTTTCCTTTCAGGAAAATGAAATTTCTGGGTAAGTAGATTGAGCACTCTAGAGTTAGTAGATCTAAATTTATAGTTGAAGGGAATGCTTGACAAGGGATACATTAGGCCAAGTGTATCACCTTAGGGCACATCGGTGTTGTTTGTGAAGAAGAAAGATGGTACTCTTAGGTTATGCATTGATTACAAATAGTTGAACAAAGTGACCATCAAGAACATGTATTCGTTGCCAAGGATTGGTGATTTTTTGGACCAGTTGAAGGGAGCAATAATGTTCTTCAAGACTGATCTAAGACCAGGATACAATTAGGTACACATCAAGGAAGAGGACATTTACAAGACAACTTTCCGGACCATGTATGGGGATTATGAGTTTTTTGTAGTTCCATTTGGTTTGACTAATGCTCCAACTACTTCAATGTTCTTGATGAATAGTGTATTGTGTCCTTATCTAGATAAGTTTGTTATTGTATTCATTGATGACATCTTGATATATTCTAAAAATGAGGAAGAGCATGTCGAGCACTTAGCAATAGTATTGAGATTGCTAAGAGAGCATTAGTTGTATGTTAAGCTTAGTAAATGCAGTCTCATTCAAGGAGAGGTACATAACTTGGGGCATGTTTTTTCCAAGGAAGGCATAGTAGTGGATCAAGAGAAGATAAGGGATATCATGGAGTGGGCAGCTCCTATAAATGTGGATGAGGTAAGATCATTCATGGGGTTAACAGGTTATTATTGGAGGTTCATCAAGAAATTCTCTCGCATTGCATATCCTATTATGTCACTACAAAGGCAAGGTAAGAAATTTGAATGGACAGAGGAATGTGCAGCAAGTTTTGTGACATTGAAGTAATTGTTGACAAGTGCTCCAGTGTTAAAGATTACAGATCTAAATAACTAGTTTATGGTGTGTACAAATACTTGCAAGATAATATCCTTAGATATAGAAGGTACGAAAACCTACTTGCTAAGTGGAAGAGAACATTATGTACATGGTAGGTTTTATAAGAGAAGAGAAAAGTATACGCATGTGAAGATTTTCAATGGAGCAATAGTAAAAGCATTCAAATACGAATTGATATTTGTAAGTATGTGATAAGAATATGAGAATTTTTTTCTTTCCATTAGAAGAATGAAATGGATGGGGTATATATTATCCCTAATGAGAGGAAGAAACTTGAAATGCTAGAGTTGATCAATTATTTTGTAGGTCTGTACATAAATGATCACAAGAACAACAAAATAAGTGTTAGTGAGGCTAAGGATTAAGTTCCTTGATATTTATAGATTAAAATGAGTGCAACAGGTGGCTTACATTTTAAGTATTCATTTGGATGGACCATAAGAAGACTTTGTCAAGGGAATAGAGATGTGAATGGAAGGTAAGCCATATGTGTCTTAGAATGCCAAAGCTAGTTGCATCATAGCAATATTGGTTGAAATAGGTTGTATCCATAGGAGTGCAAAGGGGATTGATCCCCTAGATCCTTATAAATGATCATTTTGGATGGTAATCATGTTAATAAAAAAATAAAAAAATAATATGGATAAAGGGTAGTGCATATATTAATATTTTGATGTTTTATGTGAACTTTCAAAACTTCCCTTGCTGATTTGAATGTAGAGTTGTATGAAAAGGCTAGATTCTCCCCCTAGATGTGGAGGACAATGTCATGATAAGAAGATAAATGGTGATTATGAAAAAGGATCAAACATAGTAGTAACAATGAATATTCTTTGCTTCAAACGAATATCTTTTGAACTAGGTGCATTTCGAGGGGAAAGGTATGTCAAATTATTGTTGATAGTGGTAGTTGTGAGAATATCATTTCCAAAGAGATGATAGATAAATTCACCCTACATAGTGATAAAAATACCCATCCTTACCAAGTTACATGGTTTAAAAAGGGGAACAAATTCACTATTGACAAAAGGTGTTTGGTCAAGTTTTCTATAGGAAAGACTTACAAAGATGAAATATGGTGTGATGTTATTCCAATGGATGCATGCCACATGTTTTTGGGGAGGACATGGCAATATGATAGAAAATTCATGCATGATGGTGAGAAAAATACATTTACATTTTGGAAGGATGGATCCAAATTCATCATACCACCCCTTAAGGATGAAGTGAACGCTGAGAATATGCTGTCTAAAAGACAATTTGTTAAGTGAAGGTAGCAAGATTATGGTATGTGTTAATGATGCAAAGAGGATAAGAAGAATACATACCAATACCTACTAAAGTGGCAAAGGTACTAGAAGAATATGCTAATGTTATACCAAATGAGTTCCTTAATGGTCTTCCACCAAAGCAGGATATTCAACATCACATTAATCTAATGCCGGGAGCATATATACCCAATCAAGTGGCATATACAATGATTCCTACACATGTAGAGCTCAAAAAACGAGTGGCATTAATATAACTCAACTATTACGTAAATCTATGTTAATATATTTTGGTTAAAATTATTTACCAAAAATTCCTAAAAGAAAATGGAAAATCTTTTATTTTTCTATTATCATAATATATTACATGATATATTTAATTAAAATGTATTAAATCAAGTTGAGGACCATTTTAATTCGCTATAAGTGTGTCATGAAGTATCATGATTTAGATTCATGGTTCTAAATCATGGTGGATCAAACCCAAAAAAAAAAAATCAAAAATAATTTTAAACAATTTATATTATTTAAATTTATATAATATATTTAAAATAATTGATATATTTCAACCCAATAAATAAAAACATCTAAACCTCGTATATAACAAATTATATAATAAAAAATTTACTATAAATATAAAAAATCTTTAAAAATACTATTAAATTTAATTTTAATGGATAATAAATATAAATTAAAAAATCTCAGTCAAAATGTGTCTATTAATTCTTCAAAATGTTACAACATGTCTACCCAATATTTACTGTTCTTCCCGCATCACTCCTATCGGATTTGTTGGCCAGAAGGAAAGCACAAAAATTAATTACAAAGTGCCTACTAAGATCCCAAAAACTGAATGACCAAAATGCCCAAAATACTTCTAAGATGAATATACAACCAACAAACATCGACGAGTCAGAGGATTTGTCAGAGTTTGATTATCTGGTTTGTCACCCAATGGATTTGAAATCCTGGGTTCCCCATGGACATGGAATTCTAAGTGAGCCAATCCACCCTCCACACACTCCATTCACTCATACAGTCTTCTTTGACCCCACCAAAGTGAAGCCAAATGATCTTGCATATTTCATTAACTGTGCTAATGACCTCAATTCGATCATCATGATGATTATGTCCCAAATGTTCCAGAAGAAGGGTGACGTTCCGTAGCTGGGAATCCAAGGTATCAAAAGGGGGAGGAAGAATAAGACCACTAGGAAAAATGGTAGGACTAGGGGCCACCTCCTCCTCTAGCTCTACTTCCACTCCATGGTATCCCCCCTTCTCCACAACTTCCCCTTTGTGTTAAGTTATTTTCCCTCTCAGCCATATCCCTCTCTGTGCTTTGCCACACTACCTATACATTATCAACCCAACCCCATCTCATTGAAAATCACATCTTACCCCCATCAATACATAGGAAATCGATAGTAACTCCAGAGCCCTATACTTAGTAGTAAAAATTCCCACTAAGCCAAGTATAGGCCTCCATCAAGAAAGGAAACCTCCAGTAAGAACTATCACTTTCCAAAACACCACCACAATGGCACCAACCAGCTTAACACGTCAACAACTTCTACTCCAACAGATTGACCTAGCAGCCCTGAGAGTGGAGATGTTGTTCCCGAAGCTCTGAATACAAGCCAGAAGACCCAATTCTCCTAAACTAGAGAGAAAGGCTATTGTCATGAACAACATGTTGGGTATTCTAGCTCACAACTAAATTACATAGACATAAAAACACCTGGAACAAATCACAAGGCTCTCGATGTCAACAATTATGCCAAACCATATCTCTGACTTCTAGTCGAAGGCCTTTGAAGTCTAGACCAAACTCCTGTATAACCAAGAAACATACACAAATTTCCACTGGTCCCCCCAAACGAATAAAAGGATTACATTAAGAAGTTCAAAAGGGAAGCCAAATATGCTTACCAGATTGATTGAAGTGAAGAACTAACTGATCCAAAAATGGATCCTGGATAAAAATCTAAGTCTAAAAGACTTCATGCAAGAGGTAAAAGGTGCCAAATGGCACAAATACTTTGTAAATCAGAGGAAAATGAAAGTCACAAGCTGCTCTCAAAAATAGTCTCATTGCAGAGATCCCTCCATTCTGAATCTAACGCAACTTAAATGGGTGAAAACGGACTTTAGATGGGAAAGCTATCATAAAATGAGGCTACCCTTTTTCAAAGGAAAAAGAGGCAAAAATCCCTTGAATAATGGGTCTAAAAACCCTATAAGTCTTCTAAATCTCCCAAAAGGTCGGAACCACCGAAAAAGGAGGACCTCTTAACAATTCGGATTACACTATCGGGCCTTAAAAACTTGAAAAAAACCATTAAAACAAGGCTATCGGAGGCTTGAATAGTGGTTGCATAGGGGCTGTCGGATCTAGCCGATCAACGGTCCATATCTGATCGGAAATCGCAAGCAGCAGTGGTAGTCAGAGGCATAAAGTGCAATGGGCCGATGCGATATTGTGATTGCCGATATCGACGGATAGCAATCGACGAACACAATGTAGAGGGGCTAACACACACACACACACTAACACACACACACATACATACGTGCGATGCAATGGTGCGATTGCCAAAATCGACGAATCGCAATCAAAGCTATACAATGGAGCGGGGTGATAGAGGTAAGCGCGATGAAAACCATACTCGAAAGGGTTCCGGAATGAAAATATATAAGATTTGAGATCCGCTAAATGCCATTTTTCAATGTATTTAAGCATATTTCATTATTTAATGAAATACAAAAGGGCGGGCCAATTGCGTTTCCAGGCGGACCCAATGGCGCTATAAAGCGAGGTCATGAGAATTTCAAGTGTGGATGAACAGTGTTCTACAGATTTTCCCATGTATTGCAGCGTTCTCTGTGTAAACACAGAGCGACCGTTTTTGAAGGATTCAAAGCGCCGATAGACCCCTTCCGTTACCAAATATGTGGCATTCATCCCCAAGGGCGTTTAGCAATGATTGCTAATGCTCAGAGACGGGATTCGAGAAAAATGTGACAAGAAAATGAAGATCCCGAGAGGGAAATGAATCAACAACACCGTTTTGGCTTAAAATCCATGAATTTCAAAGACAGAGGGTTGTTGGGTTGTTGAGGGGTGTTGTTGTTAATCCTTGAGGGGTTTGCTACGGAAGTAGAAGCCAAAGAGGAAGCCAAGGTGAAAGAGGTAGCGTGGAAGCTAAAGGGACAATGCAGAACCCAGGGGAGTCACTTGGAGTTCAAGTGAAAAGCCCAAAGGGAAAGTTGTAAATAGCTAGAGGGTCAAGTAGCCAGAGCAGAAGAGCCAAAGAGCTAGAGCTAGAGCCAAAGAGCTAGATTCAAAGCCAAGAGCCAGAACCAGAGCCAAAGAGCCAAAGTCAGAACCAAGAGCCAGAACCAAGAGCCAAGGAGCCAGAGCCAAGAGCTAGAACTTCAAGAGCCAGGTGATTAAATGGTGTTTGAACCCACTATTTTTGTACAAAACAATAGGAGTTGGGCTAAGAGCTTGTAAAAGAAAAAGACTAATACCATAATCCAAGAGAGCCTAGTTGAATTAACTAGAGCTCACGGAGATGTAGCCCAAGAGTTGTGGGTGAACTCCAAATTAATTTGCTGTCTTATGTGTCCGTTTTTACTATTGCATTATTTACTGTTATATGCATTTATATATCAGTTTAAGTACATTCACATATTAGCGCAAACAACAGATTTTTAAACCATGTAATTAGTTTAAAAGAAAATACCAACATACACCTATATTTTCAAGCATTTCTTAGTTCCGCATTGGTTATTAATCAAATAGACTTGGGAATATTCAAGCTTTGGAAGTGGGAGAGGTTCTTGTAAGTTAGACAAGAAGCCTACGAGTCAATTTTCAGATTAGGTGGTATCAGAGCTTAAGATTGATTAACCCCACCTTCAAAGAAGGTCATATCAGAATGCTTGATTGACAAAAACAAAGACTGCTTGTCTGAAAGGTGTTTAAGAAGTAAGAGGTTGATTGTATGCTTGTTTTACAAACTGACTATTTTCTGAGTTTGCAGAGGTAAAGGGAAAGTTGTTGATAGCTCAGTCCAGGAAGGACAAATAGGAAGAAGGGATGAAGGCATTCTTCTATCCTAAAGGACCTCAAGGCAATCCAAAGCACATGAGGGTTGTTGCAAGAGGTTGCTTAAATAAGGTCTTTATTTATCTTGTTGATTTTTTTTTTTTGTTCATTGGCATAATGACAACTTCTACAAGTGGATCCTCAAATTCTGTGTTCTTCATAAGATTCCTTGATGAAGACATGAAGCAAGAATTGTCCACCATGATGGATATGGTGAGAGAAATGTATGAGGATGGAAGGAATAGCAACATGCTTAGAAAACATTTGAATTCCATGAAGGAAGAGAAGTAGTTGCTTGCTGAAAAATTGTAGGAAATGGAGAGGCAACTTCATATTGCAAATATGAACATGAAAAGGATGCATGAGTTGGAAACATAGCTCTTTGTTGCCCAAGAAGCCTTAGTCAAGTACCAGCTTGAACAAGAGGTAAGCCATTCCAGTTTGTCTTCAAATTCTTCTAAGAATTCTTGTATTAGTTATTTTGAGAAACATACTAAAGCCATATGTTCCAAGCTAATGTCCAAGATGGGATATGAAGGAAAGGGCTTGGGAAAGCATGCACAAGGTATTGTTGAACCAATAATAGTTGGAGAAAGGCCTAAGTATTTGGGTCTTGGCTATAGACAGTCTTATGGAAAGAGTTCCAAAGCTACCATGAAGGCCATTGAAATAGCTCCAAGAAGGGGTTGCATTGCAGAGTGTGAAGATTGTATTAAGGAGGAATGCAATGGCTTGAAACATCATTTGTAGGATGCAGATGTTCAGAAGCACACACTTGAACCAGAGAGTTGTGGATACTCTAGCAGCCTTGAAGAGATTGATGGTGTTCCAAAGGGAGCCACTTCTTCATTTGCTTCACCTCCTCATGAAGGCAATAAAGGTAAAAGAGGCAGGTATAAATCTGGTTCTAATCATTTTCCTTTTGATTTTTCAAAGCATGAAAAATTTCCACATAGATATGGGAGAAGAATTGCATGTTCCTTTTGTGGTTTGGATAACCATAATGTTTCTAGATGTTGGAAGAGAATGGCTACATATAGGAAACTTTTGAAGGAAAAGAAGCAAGAAGCCAAAGGTCCATTGGGCAAGGCAAATCATGCTATCAAGAGGATGCACATGTGTTGCACCTACTGCATAAGCAAGGGCATCTTGCTGAAAAGTGTTGGACTCTGATCCTAGCAATGCTTCCACAAAAGTTTAAGAAAGTGAAAAGAGAAGATGGTAAAAATGGAAAGGAACATTCCATGAATGATGTATCTCAGGATGATTCACATGATGATGCTCATGTGCACACAAAGGTAGTACCTTTGAAAGGGATTGGTAATAAATGGTTAAAGTTCTTATCCAATTAAGATTACATGTCTATTGATGCATCTGTTTGCATTTCTTGCTGCAACATTATATTTCATTCCAGCTTCGAAAGTACAGTGTGCTTAAGTGAAAGTTGAAGGATGAAATGCATGCATGAGCATAGGGATGCTGATGATTTCCTTGTATTTGAACATGTATGTGTAATTAACTTGTAGGGTTGATTGCTTTGACATGCATGTGAAGCCATGTTGACGTGGGAAAAGTTAACTTGGTCTCCAAATGGAGATAATGATGAAGTGTTTCATCTCTTGAAAAGGATTTCTAATGGTCTTTTTCTACATGCTTGAATTGAAGGGTCATTTGTTTAAAGGCATGTTTTGTGGGCTTGTTATCTAGTCCATTATTTGTATACAGATGTAAGACTTGGAGGTGTTCACAAGATGTGAAATTTGGTTCTTTTGTTGAAGTAGGAGTTTAGGCCATCCACTTTTTGACTGTATTTCTGTTGTTGTTAACATTTGTTGTTGACAGCTTTTCAAACAGGTACAAATGAAAGTTTTGTGGAGCAGATGTACTTCACATTGTTTGAGCCAGCTTGGATCAATGACCAAAGCAAAAAAGTTCAAACTACCTTGTATGACCTTTTCAACAGAAGTTCTACATGAAGGCAAGAAGGAAGACAACTCTTCCTAGGAGAACCAACACATCCAGAAAGGAAAGTGGTCAGAGACTTTGGTCCAGAGGCACTATGCAAGGCAATTGTATGGAGGCTGAAAGAAGAGGGTGTTGTTGCTCTCATTTATTGTTCAGATCAGTATATCAGTCTTTTGGAGACCAAAAGTTCTTTAGTGGGAAGGCATGATCCAAAATGGATTTTGGATAGACTCCTAAGTCTAAGTGTTCCTCACAGAGGAAAATGCAAGTCTAAGGAAGTTCCTAGAAATAGCCCCATTGCAGATATCTTTTCCTTCTGAATCTATTACAACTTGAATAGGCAAAAGCAGACTTAGGATGCAGAAGTTATCACACGCAGAAGATGCCTTGCTTCTTTGGAAAAAGAGGCAAAATCCCCTAAAAATGGAAAAAAAAACCCTTATAAAGGGAAATAGCATCGGAAAAGGTTGAAAGGTAAAACTTAAGCAGAGATGGAAGAAACCTCGATCCACCGATCCGATGTATCGAATCGGAGGCAGACATATATGTGATATCGGGACCCTGGACCTAGCGATTGTGATCATGCGATATACCAATCACCGATGATTGGATCGGTGAATCGGGATCGAAGAGGGATAGAACCCCTAGGCTGTGCCAAACATGATGTGTGATAGTGATAGTGATGAGCAATCTCAGCCATCGGATCGCAAAAGGAATGGATGGCTAGGATTAAATCAACAATTGGCAATTGCTGGACTCAACAGATTTCTTAAGTGCAATTTATAAATTTTGAAATCCGGAAAAAAGGATTTTCTGTGTATTAACGTTTTTCGGTGTAAAAACCAAAATACAAAGGAAAATTCCTGAAGGCAATAAAACAGATCCGAAGGGAAATTATAAGCCCAATTGCATAGATTTTGAGTTTTGTAAAGGCAGATTTTAGGCAAACCTCAAGTGGTAAATGGTATTGGGTCGGCTCCGATTGATCCCACAGACTGGTTGACATGTGGTTGGCAGAGGAGAGAGGAAAACCGTCGTTTCAAGCGGGTAACCTCCGTACCCTTAAGCCACCCAAAATTGCATATCGATCGTCAGATCAGGGATCCCATAGATCGACGGTGGAGAGTGCAATAATGGCCAAAGGCGGACCCGATACGATTATAGGGTGGATGCGATAAGTTTTCAAGTTCGATAAAAGGATTTTGTCGTGCTTTTCAGTGTTTTCCTGTGCATTTGGAATTTTGCCCAAAACGCTAATGCAATGTGATATAACGCCTAATGGTGGACCCGATAGGGATTTAGGGGTGATTGAATGGGATTTCACATTCGAAATACATGCCCAATAGTGTATTTTCCAGAAATCCCTGCGTAATGGGATTTTCTCAATTTTCGTCTTATTGCATGGAAAACAATCCTGGTCCCTTGTAAAAGCTCATAATCATCATTCCACGCTACAAGAAGGTGTTTTTGTCAGATGATGAGGTGTTTGAAAGCCACAAAGTCACAAAGCCAAATGGCCAGTCGAACAGACAACGCAGAGAAGCAACAAAGCTGCAGGGGAATGATTGAACACAGGGAAACGACTGGGAAGCCAAAAAGCTGGGAAAATGCCTAAAAGAAGCCTAGAGCTCAATTATGCGAAAGGTGGGCAAGGGCAGAAGCAAGAGAGCAAAGGGAGTGAAAAGCTACTGCATAGAGTAGTTGAGGGAGCCTTTGGGGTCACTTGGAGTTCAAGTGAAAAGCCAAAGAGTTGAAGGTTGCAGAAAGACAAAACCAGAGCCAAAGAAGCCAAAGCTAAAGAGCCAGAGCTAGAGCCAGAGCCGAAGCCAAAGCCAGAGCCATGAGCTAGAGCTAAGAGCCAAAGCCAGAGCTAGAGTGAGAGCTTGGAGCCAGAAAGCCAAGAGCTTTAGAGCTAGGGGATAAGATGGTGTTCTGAACCCATTGTGTTCTGTGTAAATTAGTGGAGTAGAGTGTGGAGCTTGTAAAAGAACTCAAACCATAATCCCAGAGAGCCTAGCTGAGTTGACTAGAGCTCAAGGAGATGTAGCCCAAGAGTTTTGGTTGAACTCCATATTATGTTGTTGTTATGTGTGTTTGTCATTTGCTACATTGTTTCATTGTTATATGTTTCATATCAATTTAAGAAAAACAATTTAAAGCACATAAACAGTTTAAAACAACCATAAGCATACACCTTATTTTCAAGCACATATTTAATTCTACATTGGTTAATCATAAAGACTTAGGAATATTTAAGCTTTGGAAGTGGGAGAGGTTCTTGTAAGTTAGACAAGAAGCCTAAGTGCCCCATTTTCAGATTAGGTGGTATCAAAGCCTAAGATTGATTAACCACACCTTCCAAGAAGGTTACATCATAATGCTTGATTGACAAAACAAAGATTGCTTTTTTGAAAGGTGTTTAAATAGTCAGAGGTTGATTATATGCTTGGTTGTAGATTGACTATTGTTTGAGTTTGCAGAGGTGAAGGGAAAGCTATTGATAGCTTAGTCCAAGAAGTACAAGAAGAAAGAAGAAGTCATTGGCATAATGACAACTTCTACAAGTGAGTCCTCAAATTCTTCTTTCTTCATCACAAGACTCTTTGATGAAGACATGAAGCGAGATTTGTCCACCATGATGGATATGGTGAGAGAAATGTGTGAGGATGGAATAAAGAGTAGCATACTTAGAGAGCAGTTGAATTCCATGAAGGAAGAGAAGCATATGCTTTTTGACAAATTGCAGGAAATGGAGAGGCAACTTCATATTGAAAATATGAACCTCAGAGGGATGCATGAGTTGGAAATGCATCTCTTTGTTTCCCAAGAAGCCTTAGTCAAGTATCAACTTGAATAAGAGGTAAACCATTCCAGTTTGTCTTCAAATTCCTCTAAGAATGCTTATATTGGTTCTTTTGAAAAACATACTAGAGTCATAGGTTCCAAGCTAATGTCCAAGATGGACTATGAAGCAAAGGGCTTGGGAAAGCATGCACAAGGTATTGTTGAACCAATAATAGTTGGGGAAAGGCCTAAGTATTTGGGTATTGGATATGGATAGTCTTATGGAAAGAGTTCCAAAGCTGCCATGAAGGCCATTGAAATAGCTCCAAGAAGGCGTTGCATTGTAGAGTGTGAAGATTGTATCTAGGAGGAGTGCAATGGCTTGAAACATCATTTGCAGGATGAAGATGTTTAGAAGCACACACTTGAACTAGAGAGTTGTGGAGACTCTAGTAGCAATTAAGAGATTGATGGTGTCCCAAAGGGAGCCACTTCTTCATTTGCTTCACCTCCTCATGAAGGCAATAAAGGTGAAAGAGGCAAGTATAAATTTGGTTCTAATCATATTCCTTTTTATTTTGCAAAGCATGAAAGATTTCCACATAGATATAGGAAAAGAATTGCATGTTCCTTTTGTGGTTTGGATAACCATAATGTTTCTAGATGTTGGAAGAGAATGGCCACATACAGGAAAATTTTGAAGGAAAAGAAGCAAGAAACCAAAGGTACATTGGCCAAGGTAAATCATGTTATCAAGAGGATGCACATGTGTTGCACTTATTGCCATAAGCAAGGGCATCTTGCTGAAAAGTGTTGGACTCCGAATCTAGCAATGCTTCCACAAAAGTTTAAGAAAGTGGAAAGAGAAGATGGCAAAAATGGAAAGGAACATTCCATGAATGATGTGTCTCAGGATGATTCACATGATGATGCTCATGTGTAGACAAAGGTAGTACCTTTGAAAGGGATTGGTAAGAAACAGTTAGAGTTCTTATCCAATTAAGATTGCATGTCTATTGTTGCATCTGTTTGCATTTCTTGTTGCAACATTATATTTCATTTTAGCTTCGAAAGTACAGTGTGCTTAAGTGAAAGTTGAAGGATGAAATGCATGCATGACCATGAGATGCATGAACACAGGGATGCTGATGATTTCCTTGTATTTGAACATGTATGTATAATTAACTTGCAGGGTTGATTTCTTTGACATGCATGTGAAGTGTTTCCGGGAAAACTAGTGTCTATTCAAAGCTGCTAGTCCCACTAAGACGGATAGCTATCTTAGAAACAAACAATTCAAAGTAACTGTTGTTTTCCTTTATGAGAGATATATGAGAGAGAAGCAGAGAGCACCAACCTCAGTCTTTCGCTTGGCTCCTTGCTTGTTTCCTCTCTCCCTTGATAGAGCTTTCGCCACTCCTTTCTCATTTGTCCCACTTCAAAGAACACTTGTAGAGTGAAAGCAACAAAATATCATCAAAGTATAGAGATCTATAACCATAAAAAATGTAGAATCAGATGTACATTAACCATACAAATGCATACACAAATACAAGATTCAGAAATATACAAGTATATGGAGGAAAACTCAAATAGCTTTATTGATAGAAGTAGTAGAAGAGAGGACTACAACCCAACTGTCTGATCCAGCGCCATCCTCCCAGCATGAAAGCCCTCTTCACCTCATGAAAAGCTAGATCACCCAACAATACAATGTCTCACAGAGAAACCAACAACACTTCCTTACAAAATATAAAATTCCAGCCTCTGGATCTGTAGGATGAGGGATCCATATATAGATATTTTCAGGGGGTGAGACAGCTTCTGTGATTTTGATTAGTGTCATTTCACTGATAGTTCTTGGTTCCACTTGGATATTTCTTGATCTCTTACTCATCGCACCCTACAGAAGGGATTTTCTATATGCATCGCACCCTCTATGTGTAGCAGGTGAGATGCATCGCACCCATAGCATGGAGCAGTCTATATGGTCCAGTTTTGACCAGTTCTAAGCAGTTTTTCATGGAGAACTTCTGGGAAATGATGTAATTAGTTGACCTTGATCCTTTAGGGTATGAAACAACACTTTTAGGGGTTTAGAAGCCCTCAGTTTATGGACATATGTGATTGGGGTTTCAGTGCCCAAATATTCTATAAAAGTTGCCCCCTAAAGCATGAGGTCGTAAATCTTCTGATGTCAGGTGAAATGCTTTGTCATGAGGATCCGAGGTTTTTCGAACTGGAAGGTGACCTGTAATAAGATACAATACAATACATTATCTTCATAATATTTTCATGATCTAGCTGAGGCAGGGATTCCCATGCTTAGGTTTATAAATTCATTTTCATGTACATAGGGCAGACAACCGTCTGTGTGGCAGACTGACGATTCTGGTAGAGCCATCATCCCTTAGCTTGGATGATTATCTGTGCAGCTATGGAGTACATTTGATGTTTTTATTTTCCTAAATATATCACAGCAGGATGGATGAAAACTAGATCTAGGGTCTTCAAACTAATTCAATCTTCACCCAAAGTACAAGTTAATCCATGTGAAAAGATGTTTTGATGTCGAACAAGGAAAGACATTGCCTGATTACCAGCCGATGATGTAAGCTGTTAACAAGAACGAGAGGAATCACCGATAATGATAATGATCCTCAAGGTACTGCAGCACATGGTGTGTGTTATCAAAAAATCAAGCACTGAGGGGCTGCTGATCAGGTAGACTCTGTGTAACTGTTTCAGACCAACCTTTTGACTAAGGATTAGCCTCCCTAGCCTGAGAGGGCTCTCTCAAAAAAAGTTATTGACTTTGTTTGCTGATAAGAGGGCTAACTCTGGTGAAGTAAATTTAATAAACAGGTTGGCTGGACAGACATTTCAAAGACTTCCATTGGGCTTATGGAGTTGATCATATTCAGTAAGCTATAACACTGTTCATGCATAGAAGTCAGGGCATGTAATGTTTAAATACTCAAAACAACATCTCATAGAAACCTCAGCTTACAAATACACATAGAAAATCAGAGCAGGCATAAGTGAATTCTGAGTGATTGGATCATACAACTTAAAAAAACATTGAACATAAAAGGCAAAAACCACATATTCTTGAGGCATTGAAACAAATCGTTAAGAAATCCTGAGAAGATTAGCAGCAAATTATATTACTAAACTAGGTTTTACACAAGCCAAAGCAATACTCGTTTCTTATAAATATCCAACCCCCTTTTACATTAGATGATTTCAACTATATTATAGAAACATAACTCTAACTACTTGGAGCTTCCTCTCCAGCATGGGGAGCTCGATTGACTGTCCATTTAATGACCCTTATTTTTTTAACAAACTTATTTAATACAACAACTACTAACAGAAGTTATAAAGAGTTCTAATCTAATTATAACTCTAACTCTATCTCCTTCGTAGAAAGATTCCTCCTTGCAGCTTTGACACCTGGTTTCTTTTTCATTTGGCTGAGATGGCATGAGATGAGAAATTAATTCCCCATGTTGGCTTTGGATACTGAATGCTTTAATCTGCTCCGTGTTGGCTGTGGATATCCCTTACTTTTCGGTTCTGGTCCCCCATTACTTCGAAAATGTAGCAGCATGTACTTTAAGCCTCTTTAATAACCCAAAAACAATAGAACACCACTATGTTTCTTGATAGATTGGATGCTTCATCGATGGCCAAGTGTGCAAGCCGAAATTCCATATATGCAATTCATTCAACACCTTATGATCAACAATAAAGTGACTTTATAACAAAAGCTTTACCTTTGAGTCAAAACATTTCACCTTCTTAAAGGTACACCTGTCTTGATCTGAGTGGGTGTGATGGTTTCATTTGGTCTCCTATATATCCTTCAGGTGTTTCCTTTAGAAAATTCCCGATCATCTTACCAAACTTTTTGTCTGCATTTAAAATCAACACCTACAGTAGTTTCGCAGTTTCGTAGCGCGCTGCGAAACTGTGAAACTGTTTTAAACAATTTCAATTCTCTCTGCGATTTTAACTGCTCTGCCACCTGATTTCAAAATTCCTTTTTACCTTGGATATGTATAGCCGGGTTTACATGCCTTCAAAATAATGAACTTAAGCAAAATTTTACAAAATTTTAGAACAGCACCTTACTTGGAATCAGTAATTTCATTTAGCAGCTAATTTATTTAGCTGTGCCTTCAAATTTGCAATCTCCTTTTCCATGGCTTTGATTTCGGCTCTGGCACTCTTCATCTTAGCAATTTCACTTTCAGTTGTCTCTGACTGGTCCTTTACAGATATAATATTTCCTCCTTGGGAAATGATGACTTTTCTATTTGAACCTTTTTTCTTGATTTCCTCTGCTTCCTCTGTTCTGGGCAGTTTCTCAGCTTCCCTTGCTTGCTTTCTTGTGAGAGGTCTTTTCTTTATTTCCTTTGCCTCCTCTGTTCTGGGGAGTTTCTTAGCTTCCCTTGCTTGCTTTCTTGTGAGGGATCTCCTTGGTTTGAAGATAAACCCATCACCTGGTTCATCAAACCTCAGTCTTTTTGAAGCTTTAGATTTCTTAGTGCTTTCCGGTGTTGACTGTGTCAAGTCAATGTGCATTGGTTCAATGTGTGTCGGCTCAACTTGATCAAACTCAATAGCTTCCAGCAAATCATTCAAGCTGGCCTTTGATACCGGGCTTTCCTCAACATCCACTGCTTTGCCTTTTTCTTTGATTATTTGACTCCTTGTCCTCACCCTTGACACTTTTTCAGATTCCTTTGGCCCAGTTATAGTCTTCTTATGCTGGGCTTCTCCTTTTGCTGATGGCTGAGGTTGTTCTTTACTACCCAGTGGCTTGATTGATTTTCTCAACTGTGACTTTACCTTCCTTCTATCCTTAGCCTCCTTCTGAAGCTCAACAATCGTGGGCTCTTCAACTGACTGTTCTTTTTCTCTAACGGGCTGTGGAGTCAGACCTGTTTTACTTTGAAAACCCGCCATGAAAATGAACGAGTCCCAATCCCTGCCTATTTTTTGAAGACCATTCAAAACTAACAACTTGACTAGACCATGGTGAAATAGAGATGTTTCACAGTCATCCTTTCTTAATTGCACTTTGTCACACATTTTGCTCAGACTTCGAAACAAGTAAAAGGGAATGTCTATGGTTGCTTTACCAGTAAAATGCAACAGCAACTTGAAGTGGTAAGAATAAACTTTATTATACCTTCCCTCACAAGTTAAGTACTTCTGAATACAGGTGAGAAGCAGGGCATAATGCTCCTTAACATAGTTTCTAGGCACTGCCTTTGTCAGGTCCTCATTCACATATGCCTCTTTCAAGAATTCTTTGCATGGACTCATATCGAACTTGAAGTTCTTAAACCATTCTTGTCCCCCTCTTGGGATTTCAGTTACTGCAGCTATTTCCTCCGGAGACACTTTAACTTCTAACATAGCTATTTTAGAATTCAAACCGGTGAAGTTTAAAGCAAAATCCTTTGTTACCTGAGCATGGCCACCCTGCAGTTTCTTACAAAAATTCCAACAACCGGCATCCTTGAAGGCTTTCTTCACACCCTCATCTCTTAATGCTAAGTCTAAACCTTCAGGCTCTGTTCTCTGGCATTTTCCAAACCGGTGTTCTCTCTTCTCCATCTCGCCTTTGAAACCTTCGCACTGACAGTGAACAA